>VXBA01000148.1:255350-311214 GCA_013399895.1 Serilophus lunatus
GAAAGCGCCGCGGGGGCGGGCGGGGCCCGGCCGGTGCTGCCGCCCTCCGCCCCTTTCCCGGGCCCGGCCCCGTGCCCAGGCCCCAGGACCGGTTGGGTGCCGCCGCCTCGGGGAGTCCTCGGCCCGGCCGTGCCCCTCCGCCCTTGGCGGCTGGGTCGGGGCTCCCGGGGCCCGGCCCGCGGGGTGCGAGGTGAGTCCTGCTGCGGCTCCCGAGCTGTTCCGTTGTAAGGATTGTGGGAGAAATTGGTTTGTTCTAGGTGACACTTGTGCGACCTGGTAGTAGAAAAGGTGTACTTTGATAGCTTCGTTGTCTTCTCGTCCTTCCAGGCTGCTCAGGTCTCGTTTGTTTTATTTCAAGTGTAACTCGTAAGCTGTAGTAGGTAAGGAAGGTCTTTGTGTGCCCTTGCCAGCGCGGCTGTGTCGGTGAGGAGTGAGCCAGCGTCATTTCCAGCAGGCATTTGTGCGAGGGCCGAGCAGGACAGCGCTTGCCTGGTGCCCATCAGGGGACAGCCGGGGGCAGCTGCTGCTGCCTGCCCGGGGGTGCCCGTGCCCAGGGGTGTGTGCCCGGGTGTGTCTGTGCCCAGCTCTGTGTGTGCCCAGGGCTGGGCTGTGAGGCTGATGGGGCAGTTGCCGGCACGGGCAGGCACCCACAGCAGCTCTGTCTTCAGTCCAGCTGTGTCTGCACACCCTCCGTCAGTGATTCTGTGCTTTGCTGGGATAAAGTATGCCACTCTAGGCATGGAACCAAGCTCTTGCTTGGACAGGTCTATGTGAAGTTTCATTAGCTTTGTTCAGTTTTAAAAGTATTAATTGCTCGCTTGGGACCTGAGTGTTTGATTAGAGGAGCAGGAAGAAGTGGGGTGAGGCTGTGCTGGCCAGAGGCCTGCTGGCACAGTGGGATAAAGTGTGTCAGTCAGGTGGCTCCTCTGTTGCACTCCCAGCCAGCTCCATGTCTCTCACTCCCCCTCCGAGGCCCCAGTGCAAGAGTGGTCCTGGTGTGTGAGTGAAACTGTGCTCCGGTGTCCCCCCCCCGCTGCACTTGCTGGGGAATAGAGTGAGTGTGCAGCTGTGTGGGGTTGGGTGTGCCTGGCAGGGCTAGGAGAGGTGGCTCGTGGTGGACAAGAAGACTTAGCTCTTTTACTGAAGTCTCAGGGGCATTTTGGAGTTGTTTATAAAGCTGCTTCAAGCAGCAGTTGCTGAGACACTGAATGAACAGTAGGGCGACCGAATTTTTCAGCGGGGACCTGCTGCTTAAAGGAGAAGGCAGAACAGTGCTGTTACTGTAGCAGCTAAAGAGCTGCTGTTCCCAACTAGAATAAGTGGTTGTCACATCGTAGCAGTGAGGGGAGGTAATTCATCTCCCATCAGAAGGAGGGGATTGACAGAGGGCTGTGTGAAGTAGATACGGTCACAGTTCTTATTAACACCTTAGGAAAGTGAGAGGCTCTGTGTCAGGAGGAGAAAGGGGCTCAGCAGCTAAATCATGGTCTTACCTTCCAGACCTGTGACTTCAAACACCAAGTGGAGCAACACAGAGAAAACTGGTTCTGTGGTCTGGTGTGTGGCAGGCTCTGTGGTTGTTCAGGACTTGCCTGTCACTCTGATAAATACTTGGGGCACCATACACACCTTAAGAGGCTTGTGTCCCTCTGCAATTGGGGAGTTATCAAGATGTGTCTGAAAATACCCTCTAAGATTTCTTGGTGAAGAGTTGAGGGGGCAGAATGCCAGGCAGAGCCCCGTGTTGGCAGTCAGCATTTGTTTTGTTTGGGTCACTTGTCATTCAGTGGGTAGTGCCTGTCAGGAGATGGGATGGAAGGGTAGCTAGATATTTGGCACCTTGTGGTAAATTTTAATAAAGCACAGAGGTGATGTAGTATGAATCAGATGGATACAAGGCTCTAATTTCCAATATGTGTTCATTTAGAGCCCTGAAAATAAATTATTCCTGACACCTGAAATGGTGCAGCAAGACCCTTAATGCAATACAGTTGTCCCCTATCTTCTTATGGAGCAAATTGCTGGCAGCCACAATGGATGTCACAGCCACTTCTCAGCATCTGTGCTGCTTGTGATGGAGAGTAGGACTTCTGTGGCCATTCCTGGCACTTGATATTCTGCCACCTGCAGCTTCTCATCCCTAAGGAATGCTGGTGCAGCTTACCTCAGGAGCCTTGCAGCTGGAGCAGGACAACCTTTTGTAGTTTTTGAGTCCACATATGCAGGGCCCGTAGTTAAGTCTTTTAAATAAAATTTAAAATTTTACAGACTGGCTAAAGACATATTTCTGCCTTGAGATCAGCAGAGAGAAACTGCACGTAAAGGAAAAGAAAGGGTGGAGCTGCAGTTATGTCCTGTCAAGAGGTTCTGTCTGGTTTTTTGGAAATGTTGATCTGAACAATCAGCTCAGATGAAAATTATTGAGCTTTGGTGGTGTACTGTTGCCTTTAGAGCTGCTGGAGGCTCTGCCATCAGTATGAGTCTGGGACAGGAGTGTGGAGATCCTGCCATGGCAGAGTGGAAGTGAGTAGCCAGAGGAAGTTATTGGAGTCCTGCCAGTCCTCTGGCAGAATAACAGTATTTTATGGTGTGTAATTGTTTTGTATTGTTGGGAATGAGTGAACTCGTTCATACTGGGTGTTGTGTGAGGCCTCAGGCAGTGAACTGTGGCCTGTACAGGTTGTGTGTGGCACGAGGGGAGGGAGAGACAAGGGAGGTGCAGGGTTTCCAAGATGGCCTTGGAGATGAATGTCCTCGAGGAGGTCTCTGAAGAGTAAAAGCCCTCTTTGCACATAAGCAGGAGTTGTCTTCCTGAGTTCTCACAGATGTGGAAGCCCTGGGTCATTCTGTGTGGTACTGAAAAACTGAGGCACAAATCTTTGGCTGCAAACTGCTGTTGGTCCATTGCAAGCAGCACAGCACTGCAGGCTGCCTGTGGAGAGAGATGTGAAGTCACCTCTGCTGGTCTCATGTACACATGCCTACAGGCAGAAATTACTCTACTCTGAGGAGCTTCTCTCAAAAAAAACCCAAAACCAAACCAAAAAACCAGTCCCAAACTGATTCTTCCTGCTCACTCCAGCAGCTCTAGAATGTGAATGTCATCTGGCCAAAGGCCCAGGGCTAAACACAGGGCTCTAAACAAGGTCTCACAAGTGGTTTGTAAGGGAAAAGGAAAACAAAACAACCAGAGACTTTTTGGACTTGTAAATGGTTCCCTTATTTTTATTTTTTTTTCTGCATCAAAAATGATGTCTTTGGCTTCTGCTTGATATTTGCTGAATACAAATCTGTGCTTTCCAGGAATTAACTCCAGAGTTTCTCAGTGCTGACTCTGTTGAAACATGCTTCCAACATGAAAATAACCCAAAGCCTTACTGGTTTTGCTTTCATGAATGGTGTGTGTTGCATATGCTGACATTCCCTCTCTTGACACACCTGTGGACTTGTAGCCTTTTCTTCCTCTAAATCTTCTCCTTAATATTTTCTCCTAATGGATGGTGATTTTTGAGCAAATGTCAGAACACATATTTAAATACCTTTGAGAATGAGTGTGTGGGAAGTGAGGGGACATGGACTTGTTGCTCCCTTCCCTGGTTCAGGGGGAGGCTAACCCTAACCCTAACCACTTCTTGCAAAGAAGTTCAGTTTTGAAACCAAATTTATCTTTTTTTTTTTAATTAAATGCAACCACAAACCAAACCCATAACCTTCACAAAAATGAACATGCATCTTTGTGCCAGCTGGGGCCTTGGCAATGCTTTGTGCTGCATAACTTGCTGAGGCTGTAATTTCTTAGGAAAGCAGTTAGATATTGGCAACTATGAAATGTCAGCCCTCTGTAAATGTTGTAAGAAGCTATTTTAGCTACAGCTGGGGGTTTAAAAAAGAATAATTTACTCACTTCTGTAGACTTTAGTAGTAGCTGCAGTAAAACTGATGTCCCAAAGTGTCTCTCTGAACGTGGGTTAGACCTGGGTATTGCTGCTTTGAAAACTGCTTTGAAATAATTGGAATTAGTTAGAATTTTAGGCAATTATCCTGGAGGGGTTAGGTAGGAAGGCTCAGTTCTAACCTGTGTTGGTGGTCTTCTTTTATGTAGTATATATTTATTTATTTGCAAACTGTGCTGCTTGGAGTTTTTAGCTTATTTGATCAGAGGAAAAATAAAAGCTTCACCACCAAATGAACAGTTAGTTTTCCTTTGGAGAGTTCAGATTCTCTGCTTAATGGTTCCATAAAACCCCTTGATTCCCGTTTGTTGTACTGAGAGATGCACAGCTCCTCCCTTTGGGCAGGGTTGCCCTTCAAAGGCATTCTTAGCACCTGCCTTGCAGTATGTCCCTCCAAATGTGTAACTTCAGTGTGAATCTTTTGCTGGAGGAGATGATACTTGGTTTGTCGTAGCACAGGCTCATTTTTGGTGTCTACATGGCAGGTGTTGTTTCTGGGTGTGTGCTGGCTGCCCCTTCAGGGGGTGGGTCCATGTTCACCTTCTCCAGAGGGTGCTGGGGCAGGACTTGGCACATGGGACACACAGGGCAGCAGTGCTGCCCACAGCAGGGCACAGACTGGGGAAGGGGTTGGTTTTCTCCTCAATTTGGTGCCATGGTTTGGAGTGAAGGCAGGGAAGAGCAAAGATGAGCTTTAGGGCTGGGTTGAATTGCCCTGACTGAGTCACAGGAGGTCAGGTTACTGGGGAGATTTGTGACTGCCCAGGGACACAGGTTTGTGTTTGTGCGGGGGATACATCACAGCTGAGCTACAGGAGACAGGAATGAACTGTTGGGGTTTGTTTTGAGAGTGGCTGATAGACTTGGAAAGGGCTTTTTCCCATGTTGTTGAATTTATACAAAGAAGCTGTATAAAAATAACTGGCACCAGATGTAGAAGCAATAAAATAATGCCACATTAAGCCTTGAAACTGTGGTACATAACCCCAAGAAATATTTTCACCTCTTGGCAGCTTTCTCTTTATTGCCTGCAGAAGAAGGAAGATGGAATATATTAGCTTTTAAACAATTTAATTTTCCATTTGTCAAAGGCTGAGTAAATGTGTATCCCAGTGTGCTTGGTCTGAGCTGCCCATGCACAATGATTGCCAGTGTTTGTTCCTGGCAGTCATGGGAATCTCTTGGTACTAGTGTGTCAGCAAGGATTAAACCTGGAAAATACCCTGTCATCTGGCTGCTGCCTTACTTTGTGGGTTTGATCAGAAAAAGTGACACCCACAGACTGTTTGTCTGGTCCATGTGCACAGTGTCACTCCCCAGCACAGTCCATGTGTGGAGCCACCACTGGGTTTGCAGTGGTCTGCTGTTGTCAGGACTTTGTTCCAGTTTGGCCATTTCCAAAAATGAGGCTTATGGGCTTCTAAAACAGTTATTTCAAAACACACAGTCCCAGGAGAGAGAAAACAAATTGTTTACAGAAGCAAACTAACAGTGGAGAGCTGAACTCCCACGCTTCCTTCTTCAGGAATTCCCCTACTGCAACTCCTTAATCCAGTGAGTGGAGAGAAACTTTTCAGCTGTAATGGAATGGGCCTTGGTGTGACTGCTGAGCAAGCAAAGTTTGATCCCCTACTCAACTGGGGGATCAAAAATAACTTAGAGAGGGGGAAAATGCTCGTCCCAAAACCTAAGGAGGACCTTCTTTCCTCCCAGTCTGGGTGAAGTCAGCCTGGGAGGGGGAAAAAGCTTTAAGCCTTGGTCCTTCCTGGAGGAGCCGGTGGGTGGCTGTGGCCTCCATTACCTCCCCCTGTCCCTGCAGGCTGTGTGTGTCCTGGGCCTTGGAGGGGCTCACAGAAGGGAGCTGAGAGGGGAGTTTTTGGAGTGATTGTCTTGGTCTCCCTTCTTAAATATGCGTGTGATGGAAAGAGAGTGGGATGAGAAGGCTGCTCAGACCTGTGTGTGTGGAACGTGCACAGTGCCCTCCTCGTGGTGGGAGGTGTCCCTGCCCATGGCAGGGGTGTTGCAACTACATGATCTTTAAGGTCCTTCCAACCTAAACCAGTCTGTGATTCCGTGAATGTGAAATACTTCTGTCTGCCCAGGACCATTGTGCAGACGGCTGGGGAGAAGGGTAGGGAAGGAGAAGAGCTTTAGCAGGAAGTAGAAAATAGTGAAAGCTGAAGAGCATGAGGAGGCTTGGGTTTGTGGATGGAAACCTTACAGGTACAGGGAAGAAAACAAGCAAAATCATGGGGTTTCATCCCCAGGGCTTCACTGCACGAGTAAAGGCAAGCTGGGAGTGGGGGCTGGGGCAGGAGGGGCTGGGGCTGGGCAGGATAACCAGAGTGAGAGGAGAGACCCAGTGATGGACAACCTTGCTGGAACAAGGAAGGAGGGGTTGGGAAAGCAGCACAACCTTTGTATTGCTGATGGATTTGCAAGCCAGCAGTGACAGGAGGTGATGGGGTTATCAGAGGGAACCATTGTTCTCTGCAGGAGGATGAAGAAGGGCACCACGAGGACAGGAAGGGTGACCTGTGTGCCCGTGACTTCCAGGTCACACAGACTGAGGCCCAAGCCAGGAAGCTTGGTTGGGGCTGTGTTTATATAAAACACAGGAAGAGGGGTGGAATTAGCCTGAGATATAACAGATATTTCAAGAGCTTCCAGCTTTGAACTTCCTGGGTTCCATTGGCCTGTGTTGTAACCTTCTTGTTTTCACTATTGAAACCTTTTTTTCCCATAAAGAAATAGGATGGAAAAAGCAATAAACATTGTTTATCAGAATTGTATGTCATGATTGGCTTTTCTCTTTTGTTTGGTGAGCATGTATTTAGAAACTAAGTTGTAGTTTCTAAATATGTGAATATTTGTGACTCCCTTGCCCCTCTAAAGGAAATCTCCCAGATTAATCCCCCCCCCCAGCCTCCTAAATAAGCAGTAGTTCAGTTGTGTGAAAAAAAGTTAATTAATACTTCAGAGTATCATTGATCAAAGTTGTAGGTGGGTTTTAGAAAACAGTCACTGTTTATAACCAGTCTTATAGACTTGATCATCCTGAGGTGCCTGAAAGGATTTTTCTGAATAGGTCGAGTAGGGGCAATGCCTTGTGCTGTGCTCTCTGCAGACTTTGTCCTGAAGAACAGTTAGATTGCCCCCTTACCCACAACTGGATCCTCACACAGGCAAGAAATAAAGAACTGCAAATAAAGTTTGTTTTCTCCCCAGGTTTTGATTTGTGGGTTTTGTTGAGGCTTTCCCCCTCCTGGGGGTGTGTGTGTGGCACAGCTGACAGGCTGGGGAGGGCCCTGGGCCTGGGGGTTGGTCCTGTTTCCTGTGCTGACACTTGGGCAGCAGGGAACTGGCTCACAGGCATGGCTCAGGCTGCTTTTCCCAGTGTGTGGTCAGTGGTCAGGAGCAGAGGACACATTGCAAGCCTCTGGTGGTAGCTGTCCCCCAAAGTAACCCAGGCTGGCTGTGCTGTGGCAGTGCAGGAGCTGGGCAGTCTCTGGTGGGGTTAACCTAGTCTCTGCAGCCAAGTTAAGCTGTGGTGCAAGCTTTCTGCACAGAGTAGCTTATCTGTTCAGTGCCAGTGGATCTGAGCTGGGTTAGATTGGTGGAAACTGGTGTATCTACATGGAGCATCTCTGTGTGGAGAGCAGTGGCTTGTTTGATTCAATGGGAGATTTTCTTGCAGTCTCTTCTGTGCAGGAAACAAAAATAAATAGCTCGAGGCATGAGCACTGTTCTATTAAACCAAGATTTCTAGTGAGAATATTTTCTTTGATCATTGATAAATAAACATTGGTACTCCTCTTGGTGATTCCAAAGAGTGGGCAACCACCTGGGCAGTGTGCCACGAGAAGTGGGGCTGAAAGCAAAAATTAGTGGTGGCTTTACACTAGCTGACCCAGGACATTCAGTGTACTTATTTTAGGAGGGGTAAAAGCAGCTTCAACCACATGTCCATAACCCAACAAAGTCAAAAAGCATAATATCAGCTTAAATAATTAATAAATCAGACTTTTGGCTTCATATTTATTAGCCAGTGACACACCGGAGGCTGGGTGAAAAAACGCCTTCAGGTGCAGAAAGCTCTAAATGTTGAGCAAACAATTTGAAATACTGTACTCCTGGAGCTGTGCATCAGAAGGAGCAAGGAAAGTTTGGATGTGCATTTTTTTAAACAGGGCAACCTGACTAAACAAACTACAACTGTTGTATATGTAGTAATGTGTGATGAAAAGTAAAAATGGGTTTTGGAGGCTTGGGGGGCTCACAGTAAGAAAAATATGTGCTTTTCCTCTGATAACTTGTTCTTGCAAAGAAAGGAAACAAAAAAACCCAAAACCCCATCAAAAATAAAACCAAACCTTCCCAGCACAAACTCCCCTTTTCTCCCCACCCTTTGTGAAGTCTTTGCAAAAAGAGGTCAGTACTGTTCCCAGTTCTCGTGGGGAATGAAAACTAATGGTGCATCAAAGTTCTCACCAAATCTGAGACCCATTTCTCAAATGAGAATGCATTAACTGTTGGTACTTTTTTGCCTTAATGGGATGCAGGGGCCAAAGAGGGCGCATATGCTTCC
This sequence comes from Serilophus lunatus, assembly GCA_013399895.1. NCBI lineage: Eukaryota > Metazoa > Chordata > Aves > Passeriformes > Eurylaimidae > Serilophus > Serilophus lunatus. The sequence goes on from VXBA01000148.1 coordinate 263,892, forward strand.
TGAATCCCAAAATGTCTTTCCCTTTTAAAGGTGGTGCCACACTGTTTAGCTTTTTCTCACTTTAGATTCCCATGGAGTTGGAAAAAGTGATTCAAATGCTTCCCCCCCCCCCCCCGCCCAATTTGGACTAATTGTTGTAGACGTGGCTGGAGGCATCAGTGGGCACTGGGAGGACACTGGTGTCCAGTGCAGGCTGACACAGCTGGAGGAGCCTCGGAGCTGTGGGACCTGGGGATGCTCTTCTGCAGCCCCTTGGTACTGGGAACAGAGCTTTGGGTATCAACACCCCAATAAGCTGCTTGTTCCCTGGTGAATCCCTGGCCTGGTGTCCCATCCTGGGCTGGAGGTGAGTGGCACAGCAAATGGCCCTTGCTGTGTTTGTGTCCAGCAGTCTCAAGGGGAGCTGCACAAGCTTTTAAACAGAGCTTGGAATGACAGATTCAGTGGCTCCTGGCCTCACAGATTCTTGCACAGCACTTAGTGTGCTGAGCTGAAGGGACTCGAGGGATCTTTCCATTGATTTTGTGGCACACAAGGGTGTCCTTTCTTAGGCATTGGCTGCCTCCTGAGCAGCAGGTTACTTCTTTTAATTACAGGCTTGAACAAAGAATGATCTTTGCAGAACGTTTCATGGGGAATAATGAAACAGTTGCTCACTATTATTAAGGAGTTCTTTTCTTGGAGGGAAAGATCCGTTCAGCAGGTTGGTAATGCAGCAAATGACTGGAAAGTGCTCTTGCATTATGATTGAAAGAAGCTGTGTTTTGCCATGGGTCAGTGGTGTGCAAATTTTTTAACATTAGATTGTTTTTTTAATAGCAAAGAGCCTAAAAGATATTTAGGGTTACCTATGGAGTGCAGTTCTCTTAAGGTCACTTTTCTGTCTTGCAGTCCGTGGCTCGTTTTTGCTTTTAAGGTCAAAAAACTTGGATCTGTCTGCCTTTGTTTTTCCCATTTGTGTGCTGCTTTGGGTAAACAAATGCAATGCATTTTAATTAATTACATGAAGAATTTATCAAGAGAATTTATGTTGCCCTAGCCCTGAAAAGAGAATTGCTCTTACTGGAAATCAGCTGAAGCTCATTGCTCAGCTTTTCTGGAAACACTGAGCGAAATGGGCATGAGCTTTGATGTACATAATCCTCTGTATTTTTTCTTGGTTCTCCCAGAATCCACAGCTCAATTGTAAACATTCTTAAGAGGTTTGCAAACGTATTTCTGAATGTTTTTATTCTTATTACTCACTGGTTTTGGAGAGAATAGTAAATGGGAATTATGGAAATACTGCTTTTGTGAGGTATCCAGGCCAGGGGATTTGAGAAGAGTAGGAACCTTCTGAAGGTTATCCAAATCAAAGCCAATCTTATAAATGTATTTCTCTGACAAGACATGAATGTATCAAGAAACAGTCATTCTCTTATAAGAGACTTGGTGGTGTCCTCCATGACTAAATGCTTTGCCAAAGGAAATGACTTGGGGTTTTATTCCTTTGCAGTAATGTGGAAAGTATGCCATGGGAGCAGGCAGGAAGAGGTTGTTTAGTGGAGGAGAGGAAGAAGAAACTTTGGAAGAGGTCTAGAGAGACAGCACTAGCAGCAAACACAATTCCCCTGGCAGTGTGGTGTGTTAGCAGAGCGGGAGGATTGGGTTTGCTGAGGCATTCAGTGTTTGCCAGCTGCATGCTCCTGTTGGAAAGAGTGATGCCATGTCTGTCAGTGGGAGCAGAGTCAGGCCCACTCCCTACCCTGAACCCTTTTCAGATGCTTTCATTTCTCAATTTAGGAGCTCAGCACAGATAAAAGAAGTGGGTGAACAGCTGTGAGTGAGACAGCAGAACTGTCCACGACCTGATGGGACTTAACACCTCTCCTGAGGCTGCTGTGCTGAAACAAGTTCAAAGTAATCATTCCTCTCCTAAAAGGCTGCCAGCGAGTAGGATCTGGAATCAAGGGGGAAAGAGTAATCCTGCAGCCAAAAGGTTGGTTGAGAGAGGAGTAGTGATGGGCTGAAACCAGATGGAGAAGGATTGGTGGTCATGTTCCCACTTTAGATTAAGTCAGATAATCATACCATGGCTGATGCATTGACTGGATCACAGCCCCTGAAGATGTGAGTCTGTTGGGTGATAGTTTCTTACGCAGTGTCTCAGTGCATAGTCGTGGTGACTGTGGTGGAGGAATCCCGGGGAAGCTGGCTGTCATTTCAGCAGCATTGTTGTGTTAGCCAGCATTGATGCTTCAGGATGCAAATACCTGTGTCAGAAACAACTGGGTAAGACAGCTGAAAGCTGCAGTGACCTGTAGTAAATCAGCAAATTGACAGTGTTGGGAGCTGAAGAGTAACCAGTTTGACAGCAGCTAGGAGAACATCTCTCTTTGTAAGTCAAACCAGTGAATGGGGAGGCCAGTTTGGGAGCTGTTTGTTTTAGGAAAGAGGGCCATTAGGAGAAGAGGAGCCGTGCTGTGTCCCAGTGTGCCTCTTTATCTTCCTGGTTATGAGGAGGATATGGGGTTACAACCCTGCAAACTCTTCCCTGGTACATCTTGCTCCTCAGACTCATGTGCTTGCTCTCAAGGCATCTCTTCTCACTCTGAACTGAGAGTGCTCACAAGAGCCAAGGCTGGGCTGGGCCCTGGCTGTGCCCAGGGAGGTGGGCACCAGTGCTGGGAGCCCCAGAAACTCACGGGTCAGTCCTTCTTCAAGGACATCAAGGGACTCCTGCAGGCCTTGGGGCCACTGCTCACTCTGCTTTCTCCCGGCTCGAGGGACGGTGCCTGGTGTGAGAAATGCGGCAACTGGAAAGTCTCAGGAGCACGAACTGGTGTGGCAGCAGCTGGGACTTGCCTGAACCTTCTTTCACTGGCCAGAATATTTGCACATCATTCGATTCTGCCGGTTGCCTTCAGCTTCCTTGTGTTTCATTTTCTTTGTGGCAGGAGTAGTAATCTCGGAGCAATCAGCGATGGGTGCGTGACTGGGGGTAAATGAAGTGGCCTTGCCTTTCAGGGTTTGCAAAGTGTATTGAGGGCCACAGTTCACCTGCGACCTCCTCATTGCTTTGGAAACGTTCACTGAGTGTTGCATGTTTGTGCTGCCTTTGTAGTTTGTCAGGAGAGTACAGTGTCCTGAAAAGGACTGACCCCTCGACCTGCGTGTGTAGGTGTCTCGCTGTGCAAGGTTTCTTTTACCTCGTGGGCAGAAATACTGACATTATCCTGGTGGCTTTTTTCAGAGGAGTATCTCACACAAACACAGAATGCAGAAATACACGGCTGTGTAGAGTGACTTGCTTGTTTGCTCGATGCATTATTTCTTTTCTACAAGTGCCCTTGCGTTATTTGAATAACAAGGAAAAGACTGTGAAGCCTTTCTGCAGCCAGGAGAGTGAATGATGGAAGTGAGGATCCCTCTCTGCATAATCCCCTCGCGGTTTGCCTGTGGATACAGCTGTGCTGACACGATGCTCTGCCAAACCCTGGCACCAGGGGCAGTTTGCAGACTGAAGGTCTTATTGCAGAGATTTTCAAAGTGACACTGTGTTCAGTTGTCTCTCTGTCCCTGGAAGGAGGCTTGCAGTCAACTTCTCAGAGGAAATACTTTAAACAGGAAAAAAATACTTTTAAATGAGGCCAGAGGAACTGGACAAACCAGGGCTTTGTGGGTTGGGGATGAACACAGGCTGCTCCCTGGGACTGTGCAGATGTGCTGGGAGAAGAGGAAAATGAAATGCAGGAGGATGCTTACATTTGCTGAAAATATGAAGTTCTGTGTGTGTTTCTTGGCATATTGTCAAATGTACAATTGCATTTTAGAAGAGTGGGAGTTTTTTTAGGTTTTTAAAATAAGAGAAATGTATTTATTCTTGCTGTTTCTAGTTTCCACTTTAATCCACCAGAAAATGGTGCACTGAATTAATTTTAGTTGTTTTAATACTATATATCTATAAATTGCTATAATAATTTGATTGTAATGTGATGCTGGTTCTGTGGCTCAGCCAGCAAGGGAAGGCTGCAGAGCTCTTCCTTCAGTGTTGGCATACACAGAGTCTCTTCCCTCTGTCCTTTTATCAGTGTTACTCTTTTCCTCAGTCAGATCTTATCAGGTTGGGCCAAAAGATCAAAACTCATAGTTAGGAACCAAGGAACACAAAGGCAGTGCAGCTGGGAGGTAGCCTTGAGTCCTTGGAAGACTGAGCAGAGGTGGGATAAGGGGGATTGTGAGCGGGGAGTTAAGTTCCAGGGATCACTGTGGGCTTGGCTCAGGGGAGGCACACAGACTGTCCCATCTTTGGCCAATGAAAATGGGAAGTTTTGCTTTGTAAAAGCAAGATTGGAGTGAGAGGGTTAAAGGGAAGCAACCAGAGAAGCCCAGTAAGGTGCTCACTGACTCTGCTGCAGTGAAGTGTAAGAACACACAAAACGCCAAATGAAATTGCAGGAGAGGGAGTAAAGTAGGAGCTGTTTGAACAAGTCCCAAGCCTTGGTTATATATTCAGGTATGTGAATGGTGCTCTGGCATTGCTGTGGGAATGGAAACCTGGAGGAGGGATGGGGTGGGATGGGATGAGATGGGGTGGGATGGAATGGAATGGAAGAAAGAAGATGAAAAGCACCTGGGGTTTGTTTGAACAGAGCTCCCATGGGTGTCAGCATACCTGCAGTAGCGTTGGGTTCCAGGGACGTTTGCCAAGCAGGCACATCATTCCTTTTCTCTGCCCTGTCTTGTGCTTCCCACACACGAGGCTTTTCCTGTGTGCAGGAGAGCCTGGCACTGCTGGGAGGGAGCCAGCCAGGCCAGGGCAGCCGAGCCCTCTGGCACTGAGCTGTGCAGGCTGTGAGGCAGGTGGAGTTCTGGCCACTGGAACCCAGAGGGGGAACCCCTTGCAGAAGGGCAGGCAGCGGGTCACAGGAGTTACACAGCCTGCTGGTCTTTGCAGAGGGGTTTCTGAGCAGCCCCCAGGCGATGTCTGAGTGAATCTGTCTGCCTCGGTGCTTAGAACATCAAGGGAGGAGAAGCTGCCCCTCTGTGGGTACAGAAGGTGATGTGCTTTGCTGACTTTCTGTACCCAGTGTCCCAGCCAAAGGAGGCAGGTTTGGTTTTTTCTGACACCCTGATTTTAGTCAGAAACACTAAAAGCCACTCCACCATGGAGCACTATTTTGGTTTGAGTCAGTTTGAAATGACCCTGTGACCATAGAGGGGATTGGAGGTTAATTCCCTGGCTCTGGGAAGCCCAGAGGGGCAGGGGCTTGAGCTCAGCAGAGGCTCAGCTGTGGTCCCAGTAACAGCAGCAATGAAGGAGTTCAGCACTCTGGAACCTTCCACAAGTAAAAGCAAAGAGGCATGACCACAGAAGCAGTGGCCATGCTTGAGGCTTTCTTCTGACTGCTCACACCACTTTCTGAAGGGCAAACTGCGTGTTTGTGTTCCTCTGTCTTTGAGTGGGGAATGTAAAAACCTTGGCTTGCTCTTCTTTTGGTGATAGGATTGTGTGCAGACATCCTTGTGGTTAAATTGAAGACAAATTAAAAACATTAGAAGGGGTTGTTGTTTGCAAATGGAGTGAATAACAACTGCACATACAGCTGCATGGTCTGGGTCATAACTACAATGGAACTCCTTTAAAATCTCTCAGGGTTTTTTCTTATGGAATTCAATTTGGTGGTGTCATTAAGAGAATAGGATCAACTTGAAAAACTGAGGTCTTATCCTAATTCCTTTTTGAGTTTCTTGGGTCTCTGTCCACCTTAATTCTTTGAGGTCCAAATTCCCTGTCCAGAATTCATGGAAAGAAAATATTTTTTTATAATTTAAAAAAAGCTTCAGAGCCTCACCAGGAGTGTACCCTGTAAATACACTGATTGACAAACAAAGTTCAGAGTCTTTTGGTTTGAATTTTTTTTTTCCCCAGCACTGTTTCTTTGTCCTCTCTTGGTCTTCCCCTGATGTTTGGCTGTGACAAGAATGCAGAATTCAAGATGTTTCTTTCAGTCTGCCTGATAAACAGGGAGGTTCCTGAGCTTCCTGGTCTGGCTGCTTTCTAACCAGAATCTAAGTGGAAAAATGTAACCTTTTTCTCGTGGGGTGACCTCTGGAAACAGGACTATTCAAGGCTTCCTGCTATATGTGAAAACCAAAAGAAAATGTTTCTTTTCTCCTGCTTCTAGCTCTCAGCCCTTTCTAGTACTGAAGCTTGCCAGGGTTTTTTATTTAACCCTTTCTTCACTTAAGCTCCTCCTTCCACCTTGGCCTTGCTTTCCTGGGTCAGTTGTTTCTCAGAGGGCCCTGGGGGAAGCAGGAGGGTGTGTGCATGGCATGGGGGGTGTCACAGCTGGGTTTTACCTGCCAGCATCCTCTGCCCCAGCTGCTTTGTGCTGCTCCATCTCCCTCTGCAGCCGTGCCACTAAACTCATTTCTCACTTTTTATTTTCATTTCTGCTTCTATCAAACCAAAAGCTGTGCCTCTGTCTCTCTCTGTAATGTTTTGTGCTTGCATTGCTCACCATGGGGGTAACTGGAGCATCCAGCATGACTACCTGCTGTGTGGTTGGCAAGGAGGAGAGTTGGGCTGTCTGAATACAATTATAAGCTCGCCTTAAAAATCCTGGAAGGACTTTTTAGCCATGGAACTGATTCCTGTTTAGTTCAGAGATTTATTCTCAAATTACTGGTGTGACTTCAGAGGCTTTCAGCTGAAGGTCACCCCCATGATGTTCCTCCTTCTGTATGGATGTTCTGGTGGTGCATCAGCTTATTCTCCTGGGGGTTAAACTATTTGTTCAGTTTACCTGAGAGTGGAAAAGGCAGCTTCTTCCCCAGTGCATCCTCATTTCCTCACTTGGATGTGACTCAGTTGCATTTTAGGAAATTGAAGCAGCATTTTTTGGGGGTGTTTGGACTTTTTTTATTTTTTTTATTTGTTGGTTTTTACTTTAACAGTAATGTATTTTTCTCTCTTGTGGGTGATTTTAAATTGTTTTGTTCCCCTCCTGGTAAGTCCCACTAATCCTGTAATGCTTGAGAGCTGATTGGAGTGACATCTAACATTTTGTTCCATTTGTACTGCAGGCTGAGGTCAAGCAAGCAAAGAAAGCAATCATTATGTTTTAGCATTCTGTTTTAACGAGCACATTAAAATCTCCTCACAGCTGCAGGATCAGCTGTGAAGAGAAGGGAGCAGCATGGATCTCTGAGTGGCAGTGTCTTTTTGGAGAGAATTATGGAAAAATAATAGACTGAAGGGGTATGTAAGGACTCTGGTAGGAAATAAATGGCATAGTGTTGTTTTGGCAGGAGGCGTGTTGTGACTGTTTCTGTGGCTTAGAGCTGCAGACGAATTTCCTACAGACTGGATTAACCATTAAAAAAATGTCTCTGCTTTTAGGAGTTCAAGACATACAGTGGAGTCTTCTCAGGGAAGATGTCATCTGTGACAATGAAAACCTGTTGTCTGGACAAAAGAGGAAGTTTCTTTAAGGTAAATGGAATATCTATACAGAACCTAAAGTGCATGGGTTAATGTGGAATGAGTGCTGCAGAATCTGTGATATGTAGTAAACCTCTCTAAAATGGGACATATCTCTTGAGCATTTCTTTTTACAGGAGGTGTTTGTGTCTCAGTTATCCCCCAGTTATTTCATGTGTACATTGTTTTCCTGTACACTGAATACAATGTTTGGTATCAAAGAGCTTTTGGCTTTCCTTGCCACTAATGGTGAGAGCATAAAATTATTAGAGCCTTCATAAGGTGGATTCATGTTACTTCAAGTTTTGGCACAGGTTTATGATTTCCACTATTGGGTTGAAAATTGGTTTCATCTCCTTGCCTGTTTTGGGAAAAATCGGCATGCCAAAAAGCTGAGGGGCAGTAGGAGCCATCAGTGTGGTTTGCAAAAGACAACTGAATCCCATTTACTGTTTTGTCTGTGTGTAATGGAGGAGATCTGGGGGTGGTGCTGAAGTTAATTGTAGAGAACACTGTAAGGAAGGTTTTTCTATTAGTAGAAATGATTAATTGATCTGAAATAGAGTTATCAAAGCCTTCATGTAGATGGTGTGAGTACAGCTGTGAACAGCATATGCTTCTAGAGAGCAGGACAGGGGGAAGAGTGTCCTGGCAGTGCCCTGCATGGAAAGGATGCTGACCTGTCAAACTGTGCCACTGACCAGCAGGAATGTGTGTTCCTCTGATATGTCCCAGGGTCTGTCCTGCTGGGTAAGGCTTTGCTTCAAGGAGCAATCCAAATTTAAAGGTGCTTCTGACAGTGAATGCACACACCTTGGTCACATCCCTTGCAGTGTTCATTGCTTGCTGTGGCTTCTCCCGGTGGCAGTGCTAACACTTGCTGCCATCTCAGCATGTTCCTTCTGCTCCTCTGGGACACAAATACCCTTGTTTTGCTGCCTGCATGTGACTCTAGTGCTTGGGGGGAGAGGTGGGTATATCTCCTATCTCAGGAGCACAAACACCAGCCTTGTTGGTAGCAGGCTGCAGCCATATTTTTCAAATCATAGGAAGAAACTGTCTCAGTTCTGGGGAATATTTATGGGTTGACACTTGGGTGAAGGAATCTTGATGTCAGGTGGGACTGTAAGCAAGTACCCATGTGATTTTCTGCAGTCCTTTGGTGTCTTGTTGTGTAATTCTTGTGTGGAAGATAGATTCTGGAGCAGCTGTTTTGTTGTTGCAGACTCAGTTGAGTTGCTCAGAGTGGTTAGGAATGCAGTCTGCAGTCTGCCTGAGCAACTTCCAGACATCAGACTCTTGAGGCCATAAGAAACATAGTTAAGAAACTAAGGTTGTCCTGACTTTTCCTAGTGAGAGGCTGGCAGGGGAAAAGATTCCTCAAAGCTGCTTTTTCAGACCTCTCACCATCCCTGGGGAGTTGCCCTGTTGGGCCATGGTTCTGAGCCCACAGAACAGTCAAATTGGGCACTGCAGGCAGGCAGTGTACCCAGCCTGTGTGTCTACAGTCAAATTACCTTTCTTTTTTCCCTCCCCCACCTAAGTAAAATTGTGACAACAATTATATTTGCTGCAGCTCAACGGGTGAGCAAAAAAAAATTACTTGGCGCATCAGATTTTTTGAGTTTACATTATTTTAATTTGCCTTGTCTGTTTGTGTTTGGGAGACCTGGTAATTAAGATATGGCCTTGTGCCCAAGCTGATCTGTACTAAGCAGTGCTCTCCCACATGCACAGGCTGTGTGGTGTGCTGCATATGGCTCTTGTGTTGTGCTTTTCCTTTCCAGCTGCCTAAGAAACCTTTACCATGCTGGCAAGCAGGTTTTCAGAGCACTGAAATCCCCAAAGAAGAGTATCTTACCGTTTTCAGCAATGTTTTCCAGAAAAATCACTGAGAAATGCCAGTGGGAAATTCCAACATGACTTCTTTTTGGTTCTTAAGTAGTTTTCATTGCTGTAGCTTCTAACCATCTCTGAGTGTTTTCATGGCTGTTCTTTGACTGCTGTCAAAAACAGTGTTGTCCCTGTTTCACACAGAGCAGAGGCCCACAGTTTTAGAGGCTAGATCCTGTGGACTCTTTATACTTTGAAATTGTTGAATGCTCAGAGCCAGCTAGCAGTAAAAATGAAGCAAAGATAGAGTTAGTCTTGGATAATTCTGGGGCTGAGTAGCCTGCCAGTGGTTACAGAGGAAATCTGCAGTAAAGCAAGGGAATGAATGTTTGTCTCTGACTGAACCTCCTTCTCTTCAAAACGTTCCAATCTTCACTGCAGTGACATCAGAGGTTTTACACCAATAAAGCTTTTCTGTTCCAAACCCAAGAATCAGGTAAAACTTTGTTGCTTTACTGATGAAAAGGACACTGAACTGTGTCAGTGGCCCTGAGAATTCAGAGCTCACTGTGCAGAATCTCCCCAGTTTGCAGCCCTGTATCAAAACACTGGATTGTATTCAGGCATTTGCACAAGCCCAGGAGCAGTGTTCCCACTTGGGCTCATCTCTGGCACTTGGCCATCTCATCACACAGGCTGCTCTGTGAGGGTTCTGCCTATCAAAACAGGAAGGAAAAGATGGCATGCCAAAGAGGATGCAGGTCCACAGAAAGAATGAAAAATGAGCTGCTGGCAGGAAAGGGGGGGGTGGGGTGGTAAGTGCAGAGACCCATTTGTGCAGTTGGATACTGATCTTGGTATCTCCAGTCCTTGTTCCCTTGCCAGATGAGATGCACCAACCTTACCTTTTCCTCTTGAGGCATCGTAAATCTCAGGGCTTGGAAGCATTCTGCAGTGGTCACCCTGGCTGGCTCTTGCAGGGCTCTCTCACAAGGATGGCAGTTTTGTTAATGCTCTGCACAACCTCATTGATGTTTCCACACAAAACCCAGGAATTCAGTTGTCATGCAGTCTTTTCTAAAATTGCCCTGAAAAAGGCATCAAATTTAAGGCACCTCTTGGGAATGGGAAACTCTTCATCAGTCCAGTGAGTGAGAAGACCTGTGGTTATGCTGGGCTGCTGAGAGAGGCACTGGGCTGGTCCTGGTCCTGGCCCTGGCCCTGGCCCTGTGCTTTCCCAGATGCACAGCAGTGACTGTGTGTCAGCAGAGCAGCTTCACAAAGGTGACTGTAGCCCCTCAGAAGTGTGTTGCTTCTGGTGAAGCTTGCTCTGGCTTTTGCTGCCTGTATGACATCCTGAAAGATGCCAACCAGAACTGGGAGGTGTGTGTGTGTTGTGGTGAGAGAGTCCTGGGCAGCTGAGGTGCCTGCTGGTGGTCTGTGTGCTGGGGTGTCACTGTCACCCCTGCCAGCTCCCAAAAGCTGGGCTCAGTCTGGCTGGAGGGAGACTCACTCGGCAGTGAGCAGAGTGTGGTGTGTTGGCACAGGAAATGCTGTGGCCGGAGATGTTTGCATTTCCTTGCTTCCTTCGTGGGTCTTGGGAATGCAAACAGTGGTACTTGGGAATCTGGTGTTTAGGGGGGGTTTGGTTGGGAATACTGTGCTGGGCTGCTGTGTGACTTCATGCTGTCTGAGTCATGGTTGTTATTTGGGTTATATGGTAGGGGTTTTTTTTAACCTACAGAGCAGTGCTTTGTCAGAAATAAATTCCAAAGGAAAGGAATTAGACACAAAAATGGCTGTTTAATCATATTATGTAAGGTCTCATTTTAATTTTGTTTTTTAAAAAAAAGTTAAATAATCAACCACCTGAGGAGATGTCGTAGTTCCAAATGCATTTCTTCTCAGGTAAACCTCCTGTTTCTGTAGCATAGCAGGATAATACCTGTCTCATAGTCTTAAATGGTCTGCAACAGATTTCTTCGTATTATGTTATAAGTCTTTGGTTTAATGTATGCTGTTTTATACTAACAAAGGCTTCTGACAAATGTATCCTTCCCCTTCAGTTGTATTTCCCTTTGGGAACACCTTCTTACTGTCTTGAAGTCTGTTGAAACAAGCAGGTGAGTTTTCCCATCATTTCCAGCCAAATAGGTGATCACACTTTCTGCAAACAGAAAAACCTGTTTGAGGAATTCCACTGTCCTTAACCTCTCACTGAAAAGGCAGAACCTTCTGCTGCTGCTTGTTTCCTCAGGGTTGGAGCTACTACTAATAATAACACAGGCTGAGGAGCCTTCCTGCATTTTGTACAAACATATTATTAACAGCTCATGGTGTGTAATGCTGAGCATCACGTGTGCTGTACAGTCACTGACCCTGAATACTTCAGTCTGTGCCATAAGATCATGAGTACACCTGATGTTGTTTGATAGAACATGAATTGCCAGGTGCTGTTGTAACACTATCTGTCATTTAGTTGCAAGAATCCCCAAATGGTGCAACTCTGTAAGACTTTTCTCCCCTTTTTTTTTTTAATCAAGAGGACAGTAACTTTTTTACCATTAAAAAGAATTCAAGGAAAATTTGTTGCAATTTGCAGAAAATATTGGTGGTTTGTTTTAGTAAAAAAAAGAGGGGTTTGTTCCTAAAGATACCTGTGTGATTTCAGGTGGTGGTGGGTGATAATTCACTGTTGGGTTGTGAGGTGTGTTCTGCTCAGTTTGATGCTGCACTTGACCTTCTCTCCTTGTCCAGGATGTACTGACTTCTCACAAGGAAAGTCTGACTGCCTTGTCATGGAGGATGTGCAGTACACTCCAGAAATTTGGCCTGTAGAACAGAACAGCTCCTTGAAATGTGCCATTTTGTTTAATCTCGTTGTTTTTAGGTAAAGAAAAAGCAGAATTACTAAACATTGAAAAATTCCTCTCAGGAATAGTTTCTGACAAGTTCTCCTCAAGGCAAACATACAGATTAAAAGGCATTAAGATTGCTTTGCTGTTAGCACACTTTGGATTAGAATTCTTTGCTGTAGTGCCCAGGGATTCTGTTTTCTGGCAGAGAAATTTTTTTTGTTGGTTGGTTGTTGTTTTTTGAGGGGACTTAGAGTTTTTTTGCAGCTCTGATCAGAGCCCACTGACACAGATAATTCAGTTAACAGCCAGATGGCAACAGAGCAAGGCAGATTTTGAGGCAGTGGCTGGATGCTTCTGTGGAGAGTTCACGGTCTGTGTGCTTTTCAGGGAAAATGCTGCTCTGCTGACCTTAATCAGCTCTGCGTGGGGCAGAGCTCTTGCCTACAGAAGGTCTAAAGGGTGTTTAATAATACCTTAAACTTCAGGCAGTGAGAAACTCGCTGTTTGGAGGCTGATAGGGAAGGTGGAAGCCTTGTGCTCAGTGTGGCTGGAAGGAGGAAGATGTTATTGTCTTGAGTCCATCAGCTTCTTAGTGTAAAGGTTTCATTTCCTGGCATTGAAGCTGATTAAAATTTGGGAGTCTTGTGTTTGAGGACTTGAAAATGGGGCCAAGTTGAAACATGTGGCTCTTGAATGAAGGACAGAAAATCCAGGTGAGATGTGTGCAGAGATATGTAGGTAAAGGTGTGGAGGGTAAGAGAGTAAAAACAGAAGGCTGAAGGCTCTGCTGAACAGTTACTAGATATTAGATATAAGATATTTCAAGGCACTGAAAGCAAGATCCAGAAAGGGCAAGAAGGCCACAGAAGCTGCAGAGATGGAGTGAGCCTTGTGTGTGTCTTTAGCAGCAACAACTTGAGTGGTTGTGTTTGACTATCTCCTTGCACTTAGCAAACCTCACAGTGATTGAACACTGGGGAAATTCAGCAAAATACCTAAAAATGAATGGTTTTTACTTCTGTTTGGACATTGGGACAACTTCTTTATAATAAAAAAGCCCCTTTGCTTTGTGTTCTGCCAGCACTTACGAAATCTGGTTTTAGTCCAGGGAGAGGAAATCCTAATTTAAGTAATTGCTAGGCTGGAATTGAACCCCCAGTGGATTTTTTTTTTCACCAAAGATGTGCTCTCATTTTTTCAAAATACTTGTCTCATTCCTTATTAAAGATGGCATATTTTGTATTTCTTTCTGAATGTGTATTTATGAAGATTTTTTTACTTGCCTTTTGCATGTCATGAAACAAATAACAAGAAATCCACTGTGTCAGTATTTTAGAATGCTAATATTTGGAACACTTATTTAAAACTGGCTCTCAGAAGGCACATTCAGAAGGTGCAACTACTGAAATAGTTTGAGTGATTATTGCATGTAGAGGCAGTGATGGGTAATTGCTCATCAGAGATTTTAAGCCTAATAGAGCTGATCCTTCCACCTGCTGCTTAGTCACAGCTTGGAAGAGAAATGCAATTTTTTTTAATCTTTTTGCATTTTTAGTCAGCTTCTCTGTTGTTAATTACTTGAGTATTGAACTGAATTAGTGGGTCTCTCTTTCACAGATCCAGGAGGATTACTGTACAGGAATGCTGACTTAGGAACATTAACTGTAGTTTGGGTTTGTACCCAAAGACTTCCCTTAGATGAATGGCTTTCTCTTTTTCTTTAAAAACTGAAGAGCAATCCACATGATTAAAAAGTTTATTTAAATATAAGCCTATGAACATCTGGAGCTGTGACCTGGAGAGAATGAAGCCCTTCTGGTGTGGATAATGGTAATTCATTCTCACTTAAGGTTTGCTGAGTGGAGTTGGCCCCTTGTGAGCAGAGACTAAAACCTCTTTTTAATTTATTGGGATAATGCTACACAGCAAAGGAGAGTGTGAATTCCTGAGGGAAAGAACAACTTCCAGTGAAGTAATATGATGGGAAAAGGATCCTTGCAATGCAATGATACCTTGGAAATGCTGCTGCCCTGAGCTGCCCCCCCCCCCGTGTGGGACTTGTCTTGTGAGCCACTGTGAAGGCTGTTCCAACTTGTTTCAGCATTTTTGTTTGCTCTGAGGTGCAGAGGTGGTGGCAGAGCTCACTGCAGGCCTTTTCTTTGGGCTCCCTGCAGGCAGGAGGGAGGGAACACTGCCAGGGTTTGTGTGCTGTCATCCTGCAGTGAGACAAGCACACTGCATGCACTGGCTTCGAAGAGACCATGCCTTGAAAACTTTGTACTGGGCTTCTGCTCAACAAAGTGTTTCTCAGAACTGTGGCCAGAAAATACTGCATTTCTTGAGATACAACCCTAATCTTGCTCACCTTAAAATGAGTTCTTTGCCCTTGTGCTCAGAATTAGGGTGGTGTTCCACCCGAGCTGGAGTGTTACAAGGCAGTTCTCATTGAATTGAATTGCTCTGTTCAAGTGCAGTTCAAAACCTGATGTGAAAAGCAGCCACTCGTTCCCTTCTTGTTTTGTTGCTTTCATCCTCCACATTGTTGTAGTGCTGGTTCAGTGTCCCTTCTGAAATGGAACTCTTGCAGATGGAACCCTTCTAATTATATTTTTTTCTTTTTATTTGAGAAAGCAAGTGCTACAAACAGCTGGATAACTTAGTTCTTGTAAGCTGTTTTACTATACAGAGAGGCTGCAAATTTTATACATGTCAAAAAAAAAAGGACTGGCCAGCCTGGAAGGCTTTGTACTGGCACAAAACAGGAGTTATTCTTCCTCTGAGAACCATGTGAAGTGGCCCCAACCCTTACTTTTTCCTTTGCAAGGGGAAGTCCAAATAGGATGTGATATTACACATAAAAAAAGAAGTTTGTAATCTGTGGTGACTAAACTTGTCTGGGTTTCTTTTCCAGGCCTCTTCCACTCATTGATGTCACACTGTTTTTGTCCCTTTCCAGCTCATTGACACAATTGCCTCAGAAATTGGAGAGCTGAAGCAGGAGATGGTACAGACAGATCTCACAGTGCAGGATGGATCTGCTGGCTTGCAAAGGTGATTAAAATGTTTATTTTCATAGTCCCTGGAGGTCTGCCATGGCAGGGGTGTTTCCACTGGGCTGTTTTCTTGGGGGGCTCATGTCCTGGCACTTCTCTTTCTAGTCTTGCTCCAAGGAATTTGCTTTTGTGCATGAGTGCCCAGAGATTCACTTGTTCATTGTGTTTGCCTTAATATCTTCTAACAGCAATTGAGCTTCACTTCTCCTTCCTTGTTAAAAACCCTGGATACTGGCAAATGTCTAAAGCAGGAAAATACTAACATGGCTCCTGTTGTCTGTGGCAGGGCTTGGCTTTCACACTGTCCACACAAAATATCCTTTGCTTCAAGTGACTCTGTGAAGATTCAATGTAAAATAACATGATTTACTTACGTCTTTGGGTTAGGAAGTGAAATATGGACTGTCATGAGCCTGTCAGGAATGTGTGGGTTATGTGTTTAATTTATAAATGAATGACATGCACATAAAAAAAAATAAGATAGATGAGGCATTTCCTTGCTCTTAAAATTATTTGAGATGCATATTACAGTGCAGATAAAATTTCTGGCTTTTAAAAATCCATCATGCCATGGAAATGTAGACTGAGAATTTGTAATGTTGAACCTGCACATTTAAGGGGGCAGAGCGAGGCATCAGCATTTTGGATTTGCTGTGGCTGTTGTGCTTGACTGGTGGTAATATCTGTTAAATTGGCATCTGCAGGATATTCAATATTTGAATCATTTTGTTGGCAAAAATACAAAAATGTGTTCTCCTCTAAATACTTGGGGCAAGAGGAGAGCAGCCCGTGGAGGTGTTGTGTTTTATCTGGAGCTGGTGGGCTTTGTTCTTCTGGCAGTGAGCTAATGAAGTGAGTAGTTGTTATTTAGAATTACTTCCAAGTTTTTTAGGTTTTTTTTCTATGAATTCTGTTGGATTCTGCTAGAACTTACTGCAAAGTACATGTAAATTATTTTCATGAAATATTGAGCAGCACCTTTGTTGCCCAGTTGATAAAGAGTTTTCAGTCAGCTGCACCAGTTAAAGTCCTTGGCCCTGGTTGCACATGATTCAGGTTTTAAAGCTTCTGAGAGCACAGTTCTTTTACAGGGGCAGAAAGGATACTTTCTTCATTTTGATGGGTTCAGCTCATTGCTTTCAGCTAATTTTCAGTTAAGAAAAGGCTGATGGTGCCTTTGAAAGCACCTTATGCACAAAGGGCTGAGATCTACTCGTTCTAAAATCTTGGTGGAAGTGCTCAGCTGGGAAGAGTCAATTAAACCTCTCCATTTTACAGATCATGGGGGGTTTTTTACTGATTTTTTAATGACTTTTTAAGCTGAATTTTCTAGTCTTGAGTGCAAAATACAATTTTCACTAAAATGCGTAAGTGAAGATAAAGAAGTGAAAATGCCATTTCCAGGACTGCTTAACTGAAGTCAGTATCATATTGAAATAATAGCCATCCAAGAAAAGATCTCTCATTTCTGTCACTGTAAGATGATAAATGCCAAGTATGAAATCTGAATAAAAAAGCCAAGGTAAAATTTTCTGACTGCATAATTCTGGCCTGTGTGCTTCGGTGTAAGGAAGAAGTTCTGCCAGAGTTATTTGAGTTAATTGTGCACTGATAGCTTCTCTTTATACAGAGCTACAAAGCAATATTACAGTAATTTCACCAGGGTTTTCCAGAGCTCTTGTTTAAACTACACACCACACAAGGCTGTGTTTACTGGTAAAATTTGGTAATCAATGAAGTTTGCTCTTGGTGCTGTGTGTTCTGCTGTTGAGAGGTTGGTCTATTGATACAACCTTTAGATTTGCATCTAGAGAAATTCCAGCTAAATGGAATGTCCATTTTCCTTGCTCCTGCTTCCCCCTGGCAGATACAGACACCCAGAGCAGTTTTGGAAAGCAGAGGCAAGAGCTCTCAGCTGGGTTCAGAAAAATAAGTGCATGAAATGCTGTGTCTGCAACTTCAGTGTTGTGCTATGGGGGTTTTTTTGTAGTTATGTGACAACTCTCAGATTTATGCTCCTCCCCCTCCAGTTTTATTTTGGGCTTATCTCCCCTTGCAACATTTATGGCCCAAGGAATAATGAGGTTGAGTACCTGCCACTTTAGCTTGTAAGCATGTGAAAACCAGGCCAGGATTGAGACCTGTTAGATGGCAGAATTTCCAGCATCTCCTCAGTTCTGCAGTGAGCAGTCAGACTGGGTTGGCTGTGGGGTGGATAACTTTGGTGGGTCTGGAGCAAGGGTCATTCTGCTTACAGGCTTCAGCCTGCGCCTTGGCTTTTGTACTGTGAGCTGGGTCTGAGCAGGATGCAGCACAGCATTGTTTGTCCTGGCAGGTTACCTCTCTTTGCTTCCCATGTGCATATGGGTTGTCTCAAGTCTGAGGAAAATTGCATGAATCATGTGTTTGCTTCAGTTCTTTGTAAGTTGTGTTGAAACTCCTTTCCCACTGAAGAGGAACCAGTGTAGCCCCTCTGCATCAAAGCAGACCATCTGTGAAGGCTGGTTTGTGTTTTGACTTTGAGTTTAATGTGACCTAGTCAGATTGTCCTTTATCAGGAGTCTCTGTAAAAAAAACCCCCAATAATACAAACCAACCAACCAAATGTCCCCCAACCCAAAAGCAAAACCAGGGGAGGAATTTAGTTGTTGCATAACATACAGCACATTTCACTAGCATTTAGGTTACAGCAGCTTCTTATTCTTACACTTGATTTAATCAGTTAATCATGAGGAATCCAAGTGGTTGTTCTTCCCATGAAATTGTTTCCAAAGCAGTTACACAGACATCCCAGTTCCAAACAACTTTACAAAGTCTGAGTCCAAGACATGACGGATCTCAAGAACTCTGGTGTGTTGGTGTTTTCACTATGTGTGTCACATGCCCAGATCATTAATTAAAATGATTTTAAGAATTAAAACCCAACTGGGAACATGATGCTCAGTAGTGCTAGGCCACTGCAAATAGTAGGTTGTGTGTGGTTTGCCAGATGTCCAAGCAATTTGGAAAGAGTTTTCCAAGGTCACCAGATCTGATCTTTCTCTCTGCCTCCCTCTTTGCTATTTGAGAACAGGAAATAATTTTTTTTAAGTGTTGCTTGTTGCTGTTTGCCTTCCCACAGATTGCAGTAACATACTGGTGCTGTGATCTGGCTGAGTTGCACCAGGGTTGTTTGAACCATTAATGTTTAGGAGTGGAAGAAATTCTTTTCATGATCAGATACTCATAATCTTTGGCTTATTTCTTGAGGGGGCAGAAGCAGCTGCAACAAGGAGGTGCCTGTGATCTAGGTCAGAGAGTTTCTTCCTTGGACCTCAGCATGTGGAAGGAATTGTACCTGGAGATACCAAAACCCTGACAGCTCCCTCTTCAAATTAATCTTCTGATTTCTAATGGTTTGGGGGGGGGTGACAACACTAAGCCATGAGTACCACTGTGACCCTGTGTCCCCCTGCAGACTACTGCTGACTGTAGGTGCTTTTGGGGCAGCAGGCACTGCCAGCCTTTCCAGCTGGTACCACTCCTTTATCTTCTTTGGCTTTCTTCAGGAGACAAAAACCTTTTCACTCTTGGACATACTCCCTCTGTGGAATGTTTAGTTCTCACCTCCTGACCAAGGATTGGAAATCATTGCTGTCTAGTTAAGCTTGCAGCCAGTGTGCGTGTGTGACTTGCCCCCTGCCACAGCCTCCCTGTGGGCTGTGACATGGCTAACTGGCACCCAAGGTGGGAATGTCCTGAGCAATATTTACTGGAGGTCCAGCTCGTGAAAACCCTTTGTGGTTCATGATTTGACTTCTGTGGGAGTTCCAACGTTGCAACACCAGGTTCCAGTTGGAAGGGGAGCCCAGCATTCCCACCGTGGCAGTGTCAGAGCCCTGTCTGACTGATGTAAGCAGCACTTCCCTCCTGCACACAATGGGCTTCTGTGTATTTGGTGCCCCTTGAAGGCATAGTGACAGTTACTGAGAGCTTCTGACACTTGTGGGAGGGGGAGGAAGATAATTTTAGATGCCTTGCAAATTTGAAATGCATCACATCATAAATAAGCAAAAAGAAAGAGAGGCAGGTGCTGGTCGTGATAATTGGTCCAGGTAATGAAAAGTTGAATGATTTTGCCCATTCTTGTCTCGTCATGCAGTGAAAGTTTTCTATGCCATTTACTTTCTTTTCTAGTCCTATCCAGAGATAACCACAAGTTGCTGATCAAAGCTAGAAGAAATCAGTTTGGTGGTTTGGGGTTTTCTTGGTTGTTTGGTTTCTGGGTATTAATTTGGTTTGGTTTGGTTTCTTTGGTGTGATTTTGATTTTGGGTTTTTTTGGGGGGGGTGGGCTCTTTGGTTTTTGCTTGTTTTTAAGTATTGGGGCTCCTGTGCTTTTGAAATTGTTCCCCCCCTTTTTCTGGGTACAGCAGCTGACACAATGAAGATGGTAAATACTGTCAGTGATGCTCATGACCTGTCCAAACCACAAAGTTCAGAGGAGCTGCAGACAGTCTGCAGTGGGGAAATGCAGCTGCATTGCCCTCTGCTGTGCATTTTATTGGGTGTTCTGTGTCACAGGAATGATGGTGAAGGTCTACATCACAAAAAGAGTTCTCCAAGTATTCTGTTTATTGGGATTGCTAATAGCAAGTGTCTGTAGCCTCAAAGAACAACTTCATTACTGAATGTAGCAGTAACTTTAGATGCCCTGCCTCAAATAAATGTTGACCTTACATTGCTTTGCCATGTTCATGCTAAGCACAGCCTTTATTTCTCAAGGAATTAGGAGCATAAATACACAGTCCCTTACTTACTTCTGATCCTGGGCAGTTGGTACTAAAATGTGAGGTAAGGACTTTTCCTGGCAAAATGGAAAAAATGGAAATATTTACAGATTTTAGCACATTTACAGTAACTGCCACTTAGGATGAGCCTTAGGAAGGGTTACTTGGGGGATGTAACATTTTTTCTTGCCTCTGCCTTGTCTTTCTCATCTCATCTCACTCCTTCTCTTCTGACTGTGCTCTCTGAGCACTCCTTAGCAAAGGGGAGCAAGGATTGATGTGCAGCTGTGAAGGCAACAGAGCTGCTGGAGCAGAGACAGTAGTCTGGGGATTGGATGAAGTGGTGCTGACTTGTGGGCTTCTGCTGTGAAAATAATCCCTCCAAACCAACAGACTGAGTGCTGTGATCACCAACAGGTAGTGGGGTTGTTCCATGGCCAGGAGTTGAACAGATTTTTCTGTCAGGCAAGGACAGAGGAAGGTTTCTGTGGGTTGCACCATCTGCAGTTGATCTGGGAATGGAAATACCTGAATTGCATAAATACCCTTTGATGAGAATTTTTTTCCCAATGTTAGAGTAGCAAAGAAGGGAAGTGAAACGTTCAGTAAATCACACATGCACTTACAGCTGTATCAGAAGTGATTGCTGAACTTCTTCAGCCTCGCAGAAAATGCTAAGGCTTCTTTTAAAGTTGGATTTGAATTGAGAACCTGTGGAGGTAATTTCTGTGTATCCTACACATAGGAATCCTCAGTAGGAAAAATACCAGCCCAGAGTTCCAGCAGTACCATCAGCTTTGTGATTTTTCTGTTTGCTGAACTGAGGGATGGTTCATAGGAGATTGATTAGCATGTATCATTTTTATTTATTTTTTTTTTAATTTTCCACAGCCTAATAAAGGACATGGATAATGTCTGTCCTGAGAAAAATGATGTGAAAAGCTGCCCAAGGGACTCAGGCTATGACAGCTTATCCAACAAGCTGAGCATACTGGACAAGCTCCTCCATACCCACCCGGTGTGGCTGCAGCTTGGGCTGAATGATGCTGAAGCCATGGAAATTTTGCAAGCCCAGCCTCCTGGGGTAAGAAGTTACAGTCCAATCTCTTTCATGCTAGTGTGGAAAAAAACCCAAAAACAAACCATAAACAAAACCCCCAAAACAACAACAGAAGAAAAGAGAAATAGAAAAAAAATCAAACAAACCCCACAAACAAACTAACTAACCAACATCCTGCCCCTCATTTCTTCTGAGCTTTGGATAATGCAAGTGTGGGCTTCCTGGCAGCTGGACCAGTTGGAGTATGACCCATTAGCTGGGCAGGTATGTTGGGGAACGGGTTTGGGGTCTTGTGGAGCTGAGAACAAGACTGCTCCAATTACAGCTCCAAAGCTGGGTCTTGCTAACCAAGGTCATGTGTGACAGAAGCATTTCCTCTGTTTAGAAAGCAACAGATAAGTGGAAACTGTCAGTGATTCCTCCTTCACTGGTGCCTGCATTACAGTGCTGTGTGGTGGAACCAGGCTCTGGGTGCCTTGATGAGGCTGGTGACATGTTTCCAGTGCTGCCTGAATCCTGGGGCAGAAGGATTGCAGGGATGGGCTGGTGAGACACAGGAGCACTCCACCATCAGTCCCCTCCAGGCTGCAGCTTAGCTCAGCACTTGGGGTTTGCTGAGTGTCCAACCGGGGAGCACAGAGAAGAGTACAGTGGACTCGGTGTTGTGTCTGTGTTATACAAGGAGGAGATGCTTTCTCTAAATGTTCTGCTGCCCTTTTACACCAAGGTGTTTGACCTGGTACAGCAATAACCAAGTAAAACTCCAATGTGTTTTGTGTAGATCAGACATCATGGATTTGTTCTCAAGCTAAAACTGTGTCCTTTTGCCTTCTCAACCGCAGATCTTTCTGGTGAGGAAATCAGCAAGGCTGCAGAAGAAAGTCATCTCTCTGCGTCTGCCCAGTGACTCTGGGCCCTGCCTCAAAGAATTTGCTATAAAAGAAAGTACATACAGTAAGTTGTGAGCTAAACACTTCTCAGCTGTTTCACACTTTTATGTGTGGTACATATGTAAGGTATGGTGCAGTGGTGAAACCAACAGCAGGAGATAGCCAAATAACGCATGCGTGATTTAGGGTTCCACATGGGCTGCCTGCAGTGCTCTCTGGGTGGGTCAGGCATGTCCTGGAGGAGGGAAGAGACAGAGGAACACTTAAGGTCTGTGCTGGAACTGGAATGCTCCCACTGTGTGCTTTGCAGAATGCAGGATTCATTGATTATTTTGAGTAATTATCCTCTGCAGAAGCTTACACATCTTCTCTAGAAACACAGCCTCTAATCCTGCCTTCTGTCAGTGGAATGCCCTTGCATTTCCTTGTGCTCAGGGGACTTGAGCTCTGTCATGAGCCCTTACTGTCTACACATTTGGCTATGGGGTGTTTTGGGTCTTTTTTTCTTGTAATAGTTTCAAAGAGTTAACATTTATCCAGCTGTTTCTGTTGTGAGATCAGTGATTTAATTCCGACTATATGTGTTCTGCCCTTTTTAGCAGAAATCAGTAAATGTTAGTGCTGCTAATGGTTTAAAATCAATAATGCCCTTCTGTCTTTAGAGGGAGGGTGAGAAAAATATGTTTGAGATGTGGGAATGAAAAAAGGAAGCTGCAGCTGGAGAGTGAATGTGGTGCAGAAACTGCAAGTGGAACAAATGTTTCATTTTAACAAGAAAGTGAAAACCGGAGAAAATTGGCAACAATTTCAGTTAAACTTCCCTGAAACAGAGGGTCTGTAGTTCACTTCCATTTCTATTAGTAAACATCAGTGAACATGACATAATTTTAGCTGAGGTTTTCCTTTTTTATCTCTCCCTTCCCTGCCCCCAGCAACAAAAAATTAATTACATGTGTCTGGTCTTGGTTCCAGATACAACCAGGGCAAAGCAAAGGGAAGAGAATGTTATCAGTAATAGTTGATCTAAGTGTGATCTAAGCCTGTGTTTGTAGGCTTGTTACACTAAAGAATCCCCCCTCTCTTATCTAGAAAATAAAATAATAATGTATTGGTTTTTATGAATAAAGTTTTTTCCACAAGGGGGAAGTATCTGCTGAAGATTTTGCTCACCCATCACAGCTGAGGTTTCACTTGTGGTTGGGAATCTAAACACTGAACCTTCTCTGAGCTCACTTCCAGGTCACCTGTATGCTTACTCTCTGCATTGTTAGTGTCTCTCTTAAGGAAATCCCCTTTTTTTGGGGCAAATAGATGACAGGGTTGACCTGTGCTTTGGTGTAAAAGCTGGATAAAAAATACTTGACTTAAATGTTCCTCTGGTTCCCTGGCAGACTAGTAGCACTAGAACCTTGGTATGTAGGACCTGGCTTTGCAGCATGGAGTATTGACCAAGTTATGTGTTTGCTGCTCACTAGAAGGCCTTGCTGTGGTACCCAAAGCTGCTGTGTGGCTTTTGGCTTTCTCCAGCAGGCCTGGGAGCCACACTTAATCTGTTTCACAGGAATTAGACCGTGTGCTTGGAACACAAAAGCAAACCACCGAGATTATCAGTATATTCTTGAGAATGCCTTCAGCAGACACATGTCCTCCTCCACAGAGCTGTGCCTTCTTATACCAAACAATAGCTATTTTGATGGTGAAAACTTACCAACTTTATGCAAAAATCTGAGATGTATTTCATTAAACTTCTCTAAGAAATGGTGGATTGTGATTCTTTCCTTCTTGTAACTTTGTTCACAGCGTTTTCCTTGGAGGGGTCTGGAATAAGTTTTGCTGATTTATTTAGACTCATTGCTTTCTACTGTATTAGCAGGTAAGGTGGTGTTATGTTCTGAGTCATGTCTGCTAGACTGTCTGGAAAAAAAAAGAGGGTTTCAAGGGCTTGCTTCAGCTTGATATTTAGGTTGCCAATTACAAATATTCCTGGGTACTCTTAGAAGGTAATGGAAGAAACAAAAGACGAGACTTGGATGCAAGTGTCTCTGTCTGTCTTGATACAATTATTGGGTGTTACCCACTCAGCTGTGAGGTGGTGCCAAGCTGAGCTTTACCTGACAGCTTGTAATGCTTTCTGAAGTGCTCTGTAGCTCATTTACTAACAACCCTAAACTAGCCTGCAATGCCAGTTCTTGGAATTGCTAGTAAAAAGAATTTTTGGAGCATAGAGGTAAAATGTCAGATCACACTGTAGATGAGGTGGGAATTTAAGTTATGATTGACAAAAGTGGTCTCATCTGCTTTCCAGTGTATGATTGCCAAACTTGCTTTCCAGGTAGCATGCAGAGGAAATGAGCCAGTTTTTAAGAGGAGCCAGGGTTTACCTATCTTTGAATTGAGACCATGGTGATAATCTAGACTCTCTGTCGGTCCTACAGCAGATGGTTGTCTTGTTCACAGCCTTAAAAGCAAAATCTGTGCTGACACCAGTAGTATGTAGGATTCCTGTGCTCCATTCATTCTCATTTAGTCTTAATTAAGTAGGTATTCCTACTACAGGTTTTGCAGTTTGGTAGGCAGTGTTGCTTGAGGGTGTATTGGTACCAACTGTGCAGCAAGAGGTATAGTATTGGTTGATGGTAGTGATTGTACAATGTACAAGGAGTTAAGTGGGTTTGTCCTTTAAAATCTCTGTCTGAAAGCTTTTTACACTGGCTTTGCCTTATGTTGATCTTCTTGCATCTGCCTTTGACAAGATCCACTGAACATCTGGTGTGCAATGAGTGAGAACACACGTTGAGAATAAATGACAAGGACTTTCTTAAAAGAAGTGTGCTTTAAACCTAGAGCAGAGTAGCACCAAAACGTTCTAGCTTAGAAATTTTTAAAGTAGCTACACAACTACTCATCTAAATTTTTATTCTGAAAACTGGAATTCAACTCCGAGAGCAGTCAACAGCATATTCAGAAAATAAGAAGCTTTGTTAAATTGTTCAGGGCAGATAACACTGATAAGCTTGTGAAAGCTTCTGTTGGAAAGCCAGGAAATATTAGATGACTGTGGAAGTGACCCTGGTGAGAGTCCTGGTTGTCATTTGCACCTTGCACCACTCTGCAATGTAAAGGAGTGTTTGCACTGTGCTGTGTGTGTAAGGCTCTTGCTACCTGACACAGCTCAAGGAGAAAATAAACAGCAATCAACCACTGCCAGTCCTGAAAACAAATGCTTTTGGAACTATGAATGTTGTTGCAAAACCCATAATTATTCTTCTTTTTGACACCAGGGATGTCCTTCCATTCACACTGAAGTTGCCTCATGCAATTGCTGCAGCAAAGACAGAAGGTGAACTGGAAGAGATTGCTCAGCTTGGACTGAGTAAGTCCTTCTCTACATAGATGTCCTACCCTGTAGTATTCCTGTAAGCTTGAAAAAAAAAGTCAATGTGAGTAAGTAGTTCATATTGATTAGTGATGATAGAAGTTTCATGTAGCAAAAAATCTTCTCTTGTTTGGGAAGGCCAAACCTCGTTCTGGCCAAATAGTGGTGCTCTTGCTTCCTCCTGTGCCTTCTGTGGCATTTTTGTTAGTGCTGTTTCCTTCTTCCTTCTCCTCCCTGGGCAGCCCTTGGGCAAAGCAAATCTTGCAGTCCCCCGTGAGGGGTTTGATGTAGACGTAATGTTGTCTGTGGGCTCCCACGGCAGGCACTGGCCTGATAATTTACTGGAATTGCAAGGACAGTATAGGAATTGGGGTTTCCTGTTCATAAAGCCTCTGTTCAGATTGACATGTAGACTTAAAATGTTGAATTTTGAGATCAGTGGCTCACTGAAAGGGCATATTAAGAAAAGGAGTGTATGCATAGGCTCTGCAGAATGTATGCCTGTGCATTACAACCAAATGTTTAAAACATGGCCTTGCATCACTTCACTGCTGCAACCAAGAGCAGGCTCATACTTGGAGCTTGCAGGAGATGCAAAGCCTGGCGGGATTGGAAATTTGGGCACCACCCAGATGAATCATTAAGCAACTCCTGCAAAGTGCTGAATGGCCTCATTTCCTTCTCCAGGAAGGGAAGGTTGACTGTCAGCAGTCTTTGTCTGTCCCAGTAGATTTTTTTAATCATCATCATGGATTTTGAAACGGATCCTCTCTAAATCAAAGTGTTAGCACGAGGCTTTCTAGAGCTGTTTGGTGGGACTTTGCAGCAAAGGTCAGTATTTAGATGGAAAAAAGAAAATAAAAGGTCTGACTGGGATGCAGTGTAATGAAGACAGTCTCCCAGTGACACATGGAAGCCTTCATGTAATATTAGCTGAGTTTCTCCAGGGAGGATGATGATGCTGGTGTTGATCAAGTTCTCCAGATTAGGCACACTGTCTTTGTCCTTGGTACCCCAAACCTCTGTGGTCTACTTGCTGCAGAACTAGTCTTGCTCCTTAACATTGTGTGTGTTTATTCTTCAGCTGATAAGTTTGAAAGCTGAGGAGGAGATTGATGGATGGATCAATGTCTGTGAGGTTGCTGTCTTTGGGATCAATTACCTAGTATACACCAGATTAAGATCAAAGTTTCTATGAGCAAAAACCAGACAACAAAATTGAGATTTTGATGGAGTTTTAGGTGTCCACATGCAAAAGAGCGCACCAGGAAGTCAGCCCCTCAATGCTGTGGGCTCAAGAGAGGCCTAAAAAAACCCCAACAGCCTGTCCTGTTAAATGTGAGTTTTCCTTAAGCAACATGTAGGCACAAAACACCGTGGTGTGACCTCAGAGGACTGTATCTCCTGTCAGAGCTCTGATATGCAGCAGGCTCAGAGGGAGCGCTGCACAAGACAGGCCAACAGCCTGCAGCCCAGCAAACCACATCAGGAAGGACTGGTGATAAAGATTCCAAAGCTGTTGCCAACCTGTAAGATCTCATATTCTGAACATAAGATTCCCTGTCTCAGTCTCCTGTGTTTCACCTGCCACGCCGCTTAAACTACGTGTGTTTGCAGCAGCCCATGTGCCAGGCACACTGGCCAGGCTGCTGGGAGATCAGCAGGCAGGATGTGAAGTCATTGAAGATGGGAAAACCGGCAACATTGCCTGACTGTGTGGAGAAATATGCCTGTGCCTATGTATGCTCTCTGGCAATGGCCTGTCACCATGGGCCATTTCCTGTCTTGTGCCCCATAGGCGAGACCCAGCTGTTGGGCATGGACCTGTTGGGGATGCTTGGCATTCCTGCACTTGGGCCCAGGTGTCGTTGCTCAGTTGCCTCAAATGAGGCATTTTGACACTACAGGAAATGGGACCATGTCCAGACTGGCAAATTTCAGCAAAATCTCTGATGTTCCTGCTTTACTTCAGCATGATTGCTGTCCTCGAGGGCATGTCTGATTTCAGTCTTCATACCTTCAGGAGCTGATGCTCTTTACCATTGACTGGGTTGCACAAGCATGCTGATGCTTTGCTGGGACAAGGGAGGAGGCTGCAGCTGAAACTTGCTGGCTTAGAATATATTTTCCACACTGCTGGTGTGGGACTGCACATTGGGTCTGTTTGGGGGCTACTGAGTGTCTGTAACCTCAGGCAAACTGTCCCCATGGCAAAGGCAAGGCTGTAGGCCAGTGGTCTTAGTTAGACACGTGAGCACATGGGGGACATAGCTAAAGGTGATGTGTGCATCCACCATAGCAAAATGTGAGCTGTCTTTTCTTGTGTAGTTTCATTTGTTCACTGTGAAAAGAAATCAAGCCAAGATTTTTGAGTTACTGTAAGAGGCCTCGAGCTGGTGTAAATCACCTTAATTGTTGTCTTTAATGAAGCACGTTTTTTAATACCAGCTGAGAGTCTTGCCCTGTTTCTCCCGAGTGAGATGCTAACCAGTAGTTTATGTTCATTTTGGTCTCGAGCTGGTAAGTAGCACACTGTCACAGTCTCCATTCCTTTCTTTGATTCTCAGTTTTATTTTAAGCATAGTTCAGTGGGCTGGTTGGAAGCTATGCCTTGGTCATGGTATTTATAAATGAGTAAGAGAAGCCCTAGGAATGCAGCATGCATTTATGTCTGGTGGGGCTTTTAGGAGTTCACTTGGAATTTTTTTCCTCCCTTTAATTAATAAAAGCTTGCCTAAATTTTTTAATACTCTGAGCTGGTATTGTTGAGCTGAATGTTCTGAAAGCCATCTGCATGCCGTTTTGCATTCTTACGTTAATGCAATGATGATTTTCAGACTTTTGGAGCTCCCTGGCTAACAGCACCCCCCTGGATCCTTCACCTCCCTGTAGGCCTGTGCCTTTGGACAGTGCTCGTACAGACTCGCGCCAGCTCTGCCTTATAAATGGAGTGCATTCTATACGGACCAGGACGCCCTCGGAGCTGGAGTGCAGCCAGACCAACGGAGCGCTGTGTTTCATTAATCCCCTCTTCTTAAAAGTGCACAGCCAGGATGTCAGTGGAAGTCTGAAAAGGCAGAGCCCAAGAACTCCAGACGTGAATGGCACAGCGAGGCCTCGCTCCCCGCCGCCGCGGCCGCCGCCTCCTGCTATTAATAGCACCCTCACGAGCCCACAGCCTTCCAGGACTATAAAGCAGGCGAGCATGCCAGAAACAGTCGACCATAAGAAAGAGAGAGGCTTGGATTTGCTGCAGAACAAGCCAGCCCCCATTCCGCCTCCGCGGCTGAAGAAGCAGGCGCTGTGCTCCGAGGCAGAAGGGGCCCCCAAGGCCGCTCGGCCTGGCCCCGCGCGGGCGCCTGGAGCAGCTGGTGTCCCAGGTGAAACCCTGCCTGAGCCAGCCCCAGCAGCTCCCAAACCTTCCATCTCTGAGTCACACATCCCGTGGAATGGAGGCAGGCAGAGGCTGAGCGACATGAGCATTTCCACCTCCTCGTCGGACTCGCTGGAGCTGGACCGCAGCATGCCGCTCTTCGGCTACGAGGGGGACACCAACAGCAGCCTGGAGGACTTGGAGGGGGAGAGCGACCAGGAGAGCATGGCACCCCCTTTGAAGCCCAAGAAGAAAAGAAGCAGCTCGTTTGTTCTCCCCAAGATTGTGAAATCTCAGCTACGGAAAGTCAGCGGAGTTTTCAGTTCCTTCATGACCCCCGAAAAGAGGATGATTAAAAGAATCGCGGAGATGTCCCGCGACAAACGCACTTATTTTGGGTGCCTGGTGCAGGACTATGTCAGCTTTCTCCAGGAAAACAAGGAGTGCCATGTTTCAAGCACCGATATGCTGCAAACAATTCGTCAGTTCATGACCCAAGTCAAGAACTATTTGTCCCAAAGCTCCGAACTTGATCCCCCAATCGAATCACTGATCCCCGAGGACCAAATAGGTAAGAAACACCACTCTGTGTTTTGGGGGAAGGTGAAAATGTGCAATCTGTCTTTGTGGTGACAGTCCTTGTCCAGTTAGGAAAGGTGGGGCTGACTTTGCTGGTAGAGCTTGAGCCGCTGATTATTTGAGATTTCAAACAACATCTCCCCCACCCCCCACCCTGTCCCTGCCCTGCCCCAAATCACCCTGTCGGCTTCCAAGAACTCTGCTACAAAGTTTTTCATAAAAAGTTATCCTTCAAATCGTTGCAACATGGACTTTTTGCCTGTGATTATTACTTCTTTAGCTGGTGTGCTGTTAACAGTACAGAATCCTTTATTTACTGGCACACATGGGGTTTTTTTCCCTGAAATGGAGGCTGAAATAGTTCTCAGTGTTGTTTGGTCCAAAACTCCTGATTTTAACCATGTGGATTTTAGCTGTAGAACTAGAATTTATTCAAAACCAGTGACATTTAAGAGCAAAAAAACCATTTCATAACAACTTACTTTTGAAACAAATCTCATTCTTTGAAACATTCTTAATCACTCCTGGCAAAGCTGTACTGTCCCTAAACTTGAAACTAAACAAAAAGATATATAAGAGTTTTGGAAAACAAGCAGACAGAAGGAGCTGCTAATCTCTAGTTTTCTTCTCTGTTTTATGTGTATGTTTATAAATGGTTGCAGATGAACTATATGCTTGAATATATGTTTTTATATGCTTTTACAACAGAGGGAGACTTGTGTATCCACAAAAATGAAATCATTGTCGCTGCTTAAAATCTCATTGCCTCTCTTGCAGGGTCTGAGCAGTATTTGTAAGAGCCTGCAAGCCACATTTGGGAGGTAAACATGCCTCAGGGCAGAATACTTTCCTTGTGAGCTCACTTCAGTCCTAATTTGCTTGTTTTTCTCAATACCCTAGTGTCCCAACAGTTGGCCCAGTGCAAAATTGGCAGATACTTTTTTCTCTGTGACTGGGGAGTAATTTTGTGTTGACATTCTGTCCGTCCTTGACCAAGAGGAAGTATTCTCACATAACCTCGACTTCATTTTCACAAAGTCAAGCAAAAGTCACAAGGGCTGCTAAAGCAAATACAAAAATGTGAAGAGAGTCCTTGAAGTCAAGACATATGATGGTCTCACTGCAGTAGTAAAGATTATTATGTGAGTGTTGCATGGAAGAAAGAGCACTAAATTGAGCAGGGGATGCCAAGTGCATTTCCACCTGCATTTCTGCAGAGTGCTGGGTATTTGACAAATTAATACAGATCCAGTTTGTTCTCAGTTTGATGGAAGCTGAGTTTGTTCTGTACTTTTAATTTCAAGGGTGTGGTTTAGTCAGACCTCGAGGTCTCTCGAGGCTGGGAAAATGTCTGCTTTTTAATGTTTCAGTACTCTGGAGCAGCAGAAGCTTTGTAATGTAATTACTAAACTACAATGATTTTCTTCCGCGGCAGAAAGTCTGGTTCTGATGGTGTGTTTAAACTCAATTAATTTATAAAGTGAGATCATTTAAACAAAGGAACAACTTGCCTTTGGATGATCTGCTGCCTATGGTTTGAGACTGCAAACAACTGCAGTGGATCAGGAGCATCAGATGTTGCTGACCTAAGCAGACAATTATGTGACAGCAAAATTTAGTCATCCCTGTAGAGAGCTTCTTGTGAAGCAGCCCTTCCTGTTGTCCACAGTTTTACTTGGCTGTATCAGTATGGAATTGCAGCTCAGGTTTGAACCAGGGGTCATATAAAATTATTTAACTTCTGCAAAACAGTTGGGAGAATATGCATCAGGGTTTCTAATGAGTCCTGAAAGGTGCCTCCTAATCCTAGCTCTGTAGGCTGCTAACCCTTCCTGAAGCCATGGGATTCCCAGTGTTGGGACATAACCAAGAGTGAGGTACATGGTTCTTTATTGTTTACAGGTGAATACAGTTTGTTTTTTTTAAAAGACATCCATACCTCAATTTCTATCCACAGAATAAAGACCTGGAATGGTCAAAGGAGGCCCTGATACTCCACAGCTGCTTGATCAGCAAATATTCGGGAGGTTTTGTTTGTCTTTCCTCTTTTCCTGACTTTGAGCAGAAAAGAATCAAGTTGACTGTTGTCACTTCTCCAGGTGGGACAGAAGGTCTGAACAGCCTCAGTCTCAACTCCTGAATCTGGGCCTGGCCCAAGAAATGGTTGTTTTAAATAATTGATTGTATGGCAATGTGCCTAAACAACCTCATCTGTTATTTGTGTTGGTGTTTCTAATACACGATGGGTATTTAGATGCTGGATGTTCAAAGCAGTGTGGAGAGGATGTGTTGGCCCCTTACTGGCAGGCCATGCCTTGGTGCAGAGACTTGTGTGTGGATGGAGAAGACCCAGGCAGACAGGGAGGAAGCACTGAATAGACTAAAGCCCAGGACTGACCCCCATGGTACCTTTTTTCAAATAGCTGTCTCCTTTGACAGTCAGCCATTGATAACTGGGTTCTCAGGGCACCTGTTCCTGCACCCACCTTATGGTTATTGCAGCAAGGCAATTATTTCCCTTGTTTGTTTGTTTGTTTGGAGGGTGTATGGAATAGGGCTGCAGGTCTTCAAAAGTTTAAACTGCAGCCCACACCTAACTCCTTCTTCACTAACCTAACCATCCTCTTAAAGGAATTAGAATGGAATGTCACTGTTTCTCCTTGAAAAGCTCATGTTGGCTGTTGTTTAGCACCGTGTTCCTTTTTAGGTGCTTGTACATTTGTTTGGTGTGCCATCCCCCTGTCCTGTCGTTCATCCCAGCATCATTTCATGCTGAGCTGAGGCTCACCAACCTTTCCCTCAGTGCTGCTCCTTTCACCACAGGAGTGGCAGGATAGGGCAAGGAAAAGCAGTGAGCAGAGGCAGAGAATTAGGTTCTCCCTTTTCCAACCCTTTGATTTGCTTCTGTGACTTACTCCCTCCTTTTTTTTACTACTACTTTCAAAGAAGACAAGTATTTACCACTCAGCTGTGGCGTGATCTTTGATTTACCCACAGCTGTTCAAAGCAGAACAAACCCAGCACAGATAGCTGTGTGATTCATGCAGGTTAAAGGAGGGGAGGCTGCTGACCTTTGGTGCTGAGTTGCTCAGCTTCTGTTGCCACTGCCTCTGCATTGCCCACCTCAGTCCTACCTCTGCTCTCAGGGCTGTGCAGGTTAGGGAACGTGGGTTGTGTGAAGTCCCACTCTCAAGTTTTGCTCCTTCAGCAAAGGTACCTTGTCTGCACCATGGACTGGGGATGTGGCACTGCAGACACCCACCAAGAAATGGGTACCTGGCTGTCCTGACAGATCTGTGCCCATCACAACACCGTGTGCACTTACAAGCTATGAGGAGAATCCAGAACAAAGCAGATGCAGGTGTCTTGCATGTGCACATTGTTCTATTCCAGAGCAAGCAACCTTCAGCTTTCAGCTCACAGGCCAGTCATACCTGTGCAGGATTGTGCCTTTCTGTGCTGGTGCTCAGGCTTGCTCAGTCTTTTACTGACCCTTGCTTCTCCTGACAGATGGTTTGGCCATCAGAGGTGGCTAACGGGGCCTGGAGTCTGACAGGTGATACCAGTTAGTAACAGGTAAACTGGGAGCCTGGACAAGGTGAGAGAGTGCACCTTTGGGGCAATTTGGGGAAGTGAGGGTTGTAAAAAGGCTGCATAAGGACACTGATGATGACTAATGTGTTGTCCTGTCTAGATGCAGACTTGTGTGGTTTGCAGCAAAACAAAAATAGCATGTCAGCAACAGGATACAGATGTGTTTCCACAAGTCACAACGAAACTGGCTGGCAGGCCTTTACAATTCATTTATCAAAGCACTTCCAGTTCCCATTTTGAGGCTAGGGGCTAATTATAAGCATCATTTCAGGAATGATACACAGCGTTCAGCTCAGATTATATTCAGTTAAAAAAAAAAATCTGAAGGGTGCTGGTTTTGGTTTTGGAGTGTTCAGCACACTGGGAAGATGTTTGAAAACATGTAGTTGGAATAAAGAGGAATTTTTGTTGCCTCTTTGGATCTGAGGGATATACAGAGATGCTAAGGGGAAGAATCAGTCCTCAGTTCACAACTTAGGTGCTGATTTACCTGGGAGACCCACATGCACTCCTGTGTGGCCATTAGAAGTGAAACAATAAAAGCTGCTGCTGGCTGGGAATTGATATGTGAGATCATATTCAGAAACACCCTTATGTGAAAGGGGCCACAAGCAGCAGTTCAGGAGAAAGTGTGGATACTTGAATGGTCTGACCCCCAACATTCTTACAGGTGCCTGTGACACTGAATATTGTTCTAGGACCCAGATCACAAGAAATGCTGTCCTTACAGGCTTTAATAATAATAATAATAACAATACAAATGTTTATAAGTTTTGTGTTGATTAAGGTACATATGGGTATTATTGTTGACCACTAAACAAACTGTTCAGTCCCTACCAATCTTGCTGCTGTTTGCCTCATCAGCTTGCTTGATTTTGCCACTTTCTCATTTAAGGGCAGAAGTCAGTGGTTCTTACATCTGTAAGAATTCACAAGGGAGGAGAAAAGATGATGTGTTATTTTGGGCGTTTTTTTGGTGTTTGGTTTGGTGGATTTTTCTCTGTTGTGTTTTGAGATGGAGAATGGCTGATGCTCATTGTTCACGTGCAGAACTTCCAGTGGAAACCTGTGGGAGTCTGAGAAAAACACAGAAGTACAGGCAAAGAACCTGGAAAGGGCATGAGATTAAATGAAACTTTATTGAGTCACCAGTAGTAGCAGGAATGTCCAGAGACTGGTGGTGAGTGGTGCCACATGGTGTCACTAGTGGTGTCCCCCAGGGATCAGTGTTGGGCCCAGTCCTGTTTAATGTCTTTGTTGATGATCTGCACGAGGGGATGGAGTCCATCATGAGTAAGTTTGCAGATGACACCAAGCTGGGAACAAGTGTTGATCTGCTGGAAGGGAGGAGGGCTCTGCAGAGGGACCTGGAGAGATGGGCTGAGTCCAATAACAGGGGGTTTAACAAGTCCAACTTCTGAGTCCTACACTTTGGTCACAGCAGCCCCCTGCAGCCTCACAGGCTGGGGACAGAGGGGCTGGAGATGTTCAGGCAGGAAGGGACCTGGGGGTGCTGAGTGACAGGAGACTGAACATGAGCCAGACTGTGCCCTGCTGGGCAAGGAGGCCGAGGGCATCCTGGGCTGCATCAGGAATGGTGTGACCAGCAGGAGCAGGGAAGTTTTCCTTCCCCTGTGCTCAGCACTGGTGAGGCCACACCTGGAGTGCTGTGTCCAGCTCTGGGCCCCTCAGTTCAAGAAGGATGTTGAGGTGCTGGAATGTGTCCAGACAAGGGCAACGAGGATGGTGAAGGGGCTGGAGCACAAGCCCTGTGAAGGGCAGCTGAAAAACTTGAGTAGAACAAGAATTAAAAAACCCCCACATTAGTGGTTACTGTGCCATGTGCACACTATTGCCAAACCAAGGGCTTCAAACTTGATGACAAAGCTGTGTAGAGGCTTGTGTGAAGAAATCTGAAGCTGGACAAACACAGCTTGGCTTTCTTTTATAGTTTAAAGCCCATGATCTGTCCAACTTCATGAACTTCTTGACAAAGTCGAGCTGTTTTAGGAAACCTTGGTTGAGCTATAGCTTTCAGTGGAAACTATGCAAAAAGGATAGGTTTTCATGCCAAAGTAGACAAAAGTCCTGGTTTTGACTGTGTTTGAGTCTGGGAGTTAAAGGCTAAGCTCAAAGTAAAATACAACTAGGAGACTTCTGACCAACAAAAGAAAAACTGAACTGGAGCTGCATCTTGTTAGGGTGGGTTAGTTTGTTTGTTTGGGTTTCTTTTTTAACATCTCTAGTCTGTGGGTGGTTTTTTGTATTTACCACATTGCCAGAAATCACAATGGAACACAGACTCTGCTTTGCCTCTGGTCTTCTTGTTAGCAAACATCTGGAAACTCAGCTTGTGTAATAAATAGGCCTGAGCAAGTAGGTTTTGCTGTACAGCCTCTCTTCAGGGAATGGTTGCATTAACAGGGGCTCTGCCTTAGAGGAGGAAGTCAGCTGGCCTTGTTTTGCTGTTGCAGATGTTGTGCTGGAGAAGGCCATGCATAAGTGCATCCTGAAGCCCTTGAAGGGTCACATTGAGGCCATGTTGAAAGAGTTTCACACCACGGATGGTTCCTGGAAGCAGCTCAAGGAAAACCTGCAGCTGGTGAGGCAGAGGAACCCTCAGGAGCTGGGGGTGTTTGTCCCAGCACCAGACTTCGTGGACGTCGAAAAGATCAAACTGAAGTTCATGACCATGCAGAAAATGTATTCACCTGAAAAGAAAGTCATGCTGCTGCTCAGAGTTTGCAAACTGATTTACACTGTGATGGAGAATAACTCAGGTATGGTGCTCTCTGTGGTTCAAGGTCACTGATATCCCCTGCCTGGGGTTGTCTTCAGAGGGGATCAGAACACCTGATTCTGCAGAGAGGTCCCTTCCTGGAGCTCTTGCAGTGTCTCCTTGCCCTTTGGAAAGGGGTTTTTCCCCTCTGCTTCTTTCCTGCTGTCTCTGATGCATGTGGCAGCACATCTTAGAAACTTGGTGTGAGGTGGAGTTGTGAAGCAGCTGAAAAAGAGCAGCTTTGCTTAACTGTGGGCTTTTGAAGTTAACTGCCAGGAAGGCTGTCCTGGGAGCCCTGTAT
This sequence comes from Serilophus lunatus, assembly GCA_013399895.1. Classification (NCBI taxonomy): domain Eukaryota; kingdom Metazoa; phylum Chordata; class Aves; order Passeriformes; family Eurylaimidae; genus Serilophus; species Serilophus lunatus. The sequence goes on from VXBA01000148.1 coordinate 299,821, forward strand.
TGGACACTCAGTAAAAATGAGCCTTTTTCTGCACATTGTAATAGAAGTAGCACCCTATATTTTGCTATAGTAATTTAATAGCACATGTGCAGTATGATAACTGCAAGGGGTTTGTGTCAGTGGGTGGAGGAAAGCAGCCTCTCATCCAGTAATTTTGGCTTGCTGTGCCTCTAAGTGTTCTCATTTGGACACCTTCTGTCATGCTTTTGGAACAGAAACAACATCTATTTCTGTACTGTAACAGGAATCCAAAAATGCCTTTGCAAGCTGAATACTTAAGTGGTGCCACAGACCAGTTGAGACCTGCTGAGGAGCCAGTGGCACAACTAAAATGCTGTGCTGAGTGGCCTGAATTTAGAGGTGCAATGACATCTCAGACACTGCTGTCATAGGCCATGGGCTGAGGTGAAGCCACGCTGTAGCAGTGGGAGATCTTTTTTCCCTGAGTGGATAAAAGCTGCTGCAGGTGGTTGGCAGTTTTCTTTCTCAGGGAACATTGAATGGCCCTGGTGCTGATCAGGGTTCCTACTTTCTTTTGAGGTTTGAGTTGAATGGTGAAAGCTCGTGGCTGTTAAAGCCCCCCAGGTACTTTTACAAGATTTAGGACTGAGCTCTTGCCCAGCTTATTATTTCTGTGCAAAATCCTGCATTTTAAAAGTGGATATAGGAATCTTGGCCTGAGGTTCTGCAGACTTCTTTCGCCATGCTGTGTTATTACATTGAGTAAAGTATTTCCAATATGCAAAAGAAAAATATTGAGTGGATGCTGCTAGTTAAATGCTGCACTGAGGGGCTTGGACTAAGGTGTGGCCAACCCTCTTTGTGCTGTGCAGTTCTGTCCTGTGGAGTTTCTGAAACATGGCATGGAGCCAGCAGCTGTTGGAGTGCCTCCTTTGCCATGTGCTCTGAGCCAGATGCACGTGTGTTACCTGGAGGGTGCTCCTCAGCTGGGGTAACTCCAGTTTCACCAGACTTGTAAACTGGCCCATGGTTTTGGGTGGCCATCCCACTACTCCTGCAATGAGCAATTTTTGGCCAGACCATGAGATTTTCCCTGTCAAATTTAATATGCTTTTATAATCAGGCTTCTCTGCTGTGGAATTCAGACTCAGAAACTGATGTTTGTGCCTGGATCCTTCCAGAAAGGGGATGTAATCCCTGGATGTACAAAGAAAATGCCCATCCATCATCTCTTGGGCAGTGGTGGAAGTGCAGGTGGAGGTCAGGCCAGGCTGTCATGGCATCCTTTGGTGTGTTCACTGCTTGAGCTGGTGCCAAGGTGAACCCAGTCTCTAAATTTCCCTTGCATGCCTCAAGGTGTGCATCATTAGATTTGTGCAGCTTAGAAGCACAGGTTGAAGCTGGTGTTGGTCTCCTGTGTCAGATGCCATTCTCCTTGCTGCACTCTGCTGATGGGGGGGCTCAGGAGTAACACAAATGTGTACAGGTCAGAGAAGGCACAAATAATGCTTTCCTTCCACACGTGGAAACTGGTCAAAGGGTGTGGTTTGTGTCTCATTGTCTGTGTTCCCTCCAACCCAGGGAGGCTGTATGGAGCTGATGACTTCTTGCCTGTGCTGACCTATGTCCTAGCCCAGTGTGATATGCTGGAGCTGGACACTGAGATCGAATACATGATGGAGTTGCTGGACCCATCTTTGCTGCATGGAGAAGGTAATTATTCCTAGAACCCAGTGAAAGGCTGGAAAGGGGGGTGTGTGTGTGTGTGTGGTGTGTGTGGTGTGTTCTTCTTTGTGGCACAGTTGCTGTTAACCTTGTTTGAGTAGAAATCTTATTAAGGGGAGACTGAAAGGAAGTGCTGCCAGTAGTGTAACGGGGGCACCTCAAAACCATTTCCACCCTAAGGGAAGAGAAGGTGGGTGAGCTTGCAGGGCACAGCCAGGGAGCTGGAAACTACTGATACACTGTTCCCAACCAAACGCATGCACTCTGCAGGTGCCAAACATCGTTATCCCTCCCTGCCTGAAAGTTTCCAGAGGGTACTCACAGGGCAGCAGCATTCAGCTACACTGTGAGGCACAGGATGGCGCTGGAGTGAGGTGCTATGTGACAACTGGAGGAGTTCTTTGCTGCTCTGGTGGCAGTGCTTCTGAGAATATTGCCCCTCTATAATGGCGTTTGCTTCTTCCCCATATTTACTCCTCATGAAGTATTTTTTTGAGCCCTAGGAATGTGTTTCCTAAGGCAGTGGTGAATAATGGCTGAAGCCTTCTAGAAGCAAGGAAATTTCCCTCCCTGATAGGCCCCAGAATCTGCAGGTTTATGAGGAATTTTAAAGGTCCTTGTGACCGAGCTCAGCTGTATGTTTAGGTATATGTGTGTGTTTCCTATTCCTGGCAACTCACGGCTTGCTGAAATTGCTGAATCTTCTCACAGGCCCTGAGAGAATTTGTGCTATGATTCCTCCAGTTTGGCACTGGTCTGTTCCTTGCTTTGTGTACAGAGTGTGTAGTTCAGGAATCTTAGCTTGGAAAATACTTGAGATGTAAAGCTGGAGATCATTAACATGCTCGAAAGGCAGAAACATTTACTGGGCTGTTAAGTTATGCTGCTTACAAAGCAGCAAAGTCAGTCCATTGGCTGGTCCTGTCTTTGGCACCATCTGAACTGTACTGTGCAGGAAAAATTGTTGAGTGCTTTGAGATTGTGCACTTCAACTGTAATGTATTGTCCAATTTGTCTTATTGGTCTTGCATGTGCTTTATGTACTAATTGTCTTGCAAAGCTGAAGGCTGAGAGAGGATGCTGTCAGTAATGCAGAGAATACTACAGTGGGCACAGAATGCATCTGTGAATGCCTCTTAGTTGGACACTCCCACTCAAATAGTTTACTTGACAAAAAGAAAGACAGCATGTGCTTTGTTTGTCCTGGTTGCTGAGAGCTGTTACCGCCAATCCGGGCCCCTTTTCCTTTGTGATCTGCAGATGCTTTTGTACATTGGCAGCTCTGGTGTAGCTGTAGTTTGTTCTCCACTCATCTGTTAGAGGTGGAGTATGGAGGACTGTACATATTGTCTCCTGAGCTAGTTGGACGTTATGAGGAACACTGAGAAGGTGACAGATCAATCTTCCTTTTAAAAACAAAGGCAACTCTTTGGGATGATTCCAGAGCACAAATCTCACTCTCAGTTGTGGCTTTATTGCCATTAAGGGTGGTTGCTTTTAAGTTGATAAAGAGTAGTAGATTGTCTTTTTACTTTGTTTAAACAGCTGTGTTTATTTCGTTCACATCTGAAGCTTGGGAAGAAAACAAATAACTGTTTGAAAATTGTTCAGTCATTTAAGTAACCAGCTATCCTGAGCACTAGTGGACCCAGACAGAGGCACCACTTGATAATATGGAGCACAAGCAACCACTGCATGACTCTTAGCAGCTGAGAACACACCATCCAGTATTTTGCAGACCAGTGAGCTGTTTTCCCTTATGTATAATTATTTTGGCAATAGAGTGCAGGGACTTATATATATATATATGTGTGTGTGTGTGTTGTGTGTGTGTATATTTAAATATATATATTAAAAAAGTACTAGTACTTCTGACTGTGATCACTCTGAGAACTCCCCTTGCTGTTCTTCACAGGAGGCTATTACTTGACAAGTGCTTATGGAGCACTTTCTCTGATCAAGAACTTCCAGGAAGAACAAGCTGCCCAGCTGCTGAGCTCAGAAGCCAGAGACACCCTCCGGCAGTGGCACAAGAGGAGGACAACTAACAGGACAATCCCTTCAGTTGATGACTTTCAGGTAGAAATTAGGGCTGGGATAAAAAATGGGGTGATTGTTTTGTTGGCAATTCGTATCTAAGAGGTATGATTGACAGCAGTCCCCTCAGGGCCATAAGTGGAGTGAAGCAGTGCTGAGATTGGCAAATTTGCCCCAGTTTTGAAGTCTTTGCACTTTGTCAAGGAGTTTGATTATGATGGTCTAAAGAAATCCCTGAGTAATGGAGCTTTGTCACCATCCCTTTTAAGTCATGCAGAGTGAATCCTGTCTTACATTCAGCTTCTTTGTGTGCTTTACTGATAAAAAGGTCATATCAGATGTGCAGTGGCATAAATCAGCACGACTCCCTAGTGGTGCCATACAGCAGGTAACAGAGAGGAGAGGTGGGAGAAAAGTTTGCCTACAGTTTTGAAGTGTAAGCAAGCAGTAGAGTTCTGTAGTATGGATGTCTTCATGTTTGTTTGTTTGGCTTTTTTCCCCTCCCCTGCATTGTGTACTGCTCTGACAGAGTAGGGCAGAACCTTCAGCTGAAGAACAGCAAAAGAGTCGGGATTACTTCAACTTCTAAAACCAGGCCTGCATCTTTCCTCTGCTGCTGACTGGCTTCAGATGCTGCAGTTTGTGGACTGAAGCAAGGAGGATGTTGGAATTGAGAAGAAAGGGATTTATTCCTTCCTGTTCATTTGTTTGCACTTAGGAAGAGGAGAAAAGATTCACAGGAATTCCAAGCCATGGCCAGGGCACAAAGCTTGTCCACCCTGCTGGATCCAGCTCATATTGTGGTTACCTGTCATTAGGTGTCAGGTTCAAGGAGCTAGAGTCTCTGTTCTTTCTGGCAAGACACTGCATTTCTGCTGGATGACAAAACCACCTTTCAGCAGGATCCTGTGTGTGGTTTCATCCTCTCTTTCTCTGCAAATGAACTTCATCCAATGTTGATGTGCCGCTGGATGCAGGAAGAGGCAGGGGGCAGGGGAAGGGCTGTCACTGAGGGTGTCCAGTGTTTCTCCTGGTGTCTCTTTCTAAAGAGGTTCTCAAATCAGTAGATCACACCACTTCCAGGCTATGCTTGGCACAAGTACAAGCATTTTTCTGACACTCAGAATGCCAGTTTCCTCCCTCCTTTCTCTGAGTGCCGCAGTCCTGAAATGGAGCCCCTTCCCTGCAACCAGCATGTAACCCAACTGTAGCTTCACTCTTCTTTCCAGTGTTGAACCAGGGTGTGCTCATGGCATTTCTGTGATGCAGTCTCACAGCCTTATCAGCTTTTGGGCCCTGGAAGACTGCCTCTCCTACTTCTCCAAAAGGATGGAAAAGCAAAAATCATATATTTCAATGATGATTAAGTACAACTTTCTGATACTACTTAGGATATGAATTACAAGCATTTTTGCAGACTTCTTCAAGCAGTCCTGTCCATCTAAAAGCACATGCATTTGAAAACAGGTCTTCTGTGTGCTAGCTACATTAGAAATTAAAACTGTAGTGTGTTTTGCCTTATCTAGAGCTGATTTTTTTCTATAATTTCTTCATGCAAGGTCGCAAAAAGGGATTAGTTCTTTTGTCAGGTTCAGTCCCACTTGTTTAAATTCTCTTGCAGAGCTTCAGTATTTCAGTCTGGATGTTGTCAAGAAATACTTTACTAAAGACAAGAGTGCTCTTTGGATCTTAAGTCGTATGATCTTAAGTCATTCTTCTCAGTCCTAGATTTTTTCCATTGTGATTTAGCATGCTTAATTTATTCAGTATACAAACCATAGGTACCAGTTCAGTCAATAAAAAGCTCTTTCTCTCTGTAACTTTTTCTACCTCCTTTAATTTTGTTGCTTTTTAGTCTTTAATTGCAGCTAATTTTTCTTTTAATACAAACAAACAGCATTCGACAGCTGGTCACTTTGTTCAGGTGTCCAAAAGCTTTTTGGGGTTTCCCCTTCCAATTTCTTCCTGTTTATTTTACTTTGTAATGCTTTTTAAAGAGTAGAACTGCATTTTCCAGTAGGGCTTTTTTGGAATTTATCTGTTTGATCAGAGCTCTGGGCATGTGCCAGTTTCTACAGGGAAGAAAGGTCCAGCTTTTGCCTCGAGGTCATACGGATTTTAGGTGGACTTTCTCCATCTAAGCCCCGTTTTAAAAAAACAAAATGCTGTGACATGGAGCTTGGTTCCACGAGGCTTAGACTGCAGACCACCAGTGGTTAATGTGGTGGAGGTGTCCTGTGTGGCCGGGTTCCCTCTCACACACTGCAGCAGGAGGGTGCAGGCGCTTTGTCACGCAGCAGCTCGTGGCTCCACGCCCTTGTGTGCTGCTGGCAAAGGCCTTTGTTCTCTCTTTCCTGCTGACTACCACGCTGCTTGGTACAGCAGTCCATGCATGGAGCTTCTGTTGTGTGCTGTTGGCCCAGCAGTGGCAGCAGCCTCTCTCAGGCTGCCTCCAACCTGCTTTGCCTCACACCGTGTCGTTTCCCAGTAAGGCCAGCCACCACATCCCAGTAAAGCCACTGGTGTTCTCCCTGTGACATCCCTTGCAGAGCTGGAGGGTAAGCCAAGGAGAGGAGGGTGTCTGTAATGCCCACTGCAGCCTTGCTGGAGTCACAGCTCACAGCATGGCCATAATGCACAGGAGTCACTGGGGTGTGTTTCACAACTAGAACACGGGCAGGTTCGCTGTTTTTTCAGAGGATGAGGGGGTTTTTTTGAGTTTCTGATGCCCGTTTCCTTGTTCTGCAGAACTACCTTCGTGTTGCATTCCAGGAGGTTAACAGTGGATGCACGGGGAAGACCTTGCTGGTGAGGCCATACATCACCACCGAGGACGTGTGCCAGCTTTGTGCTGAGAAGTTTAAAGTGGACAATCCAGAAGAATACAGCCTGTTCCTTTTCGTGGATGACACCTGGCAGCAGCTGACAGAGGACACGTACCCTCAGAAGATCAAGGCCGAGCTGCACAGCCGTCCCCAGCCCCAGGTGTTCCACTTTGTCTACAGGCGCATCCACAGCGACCCCTACGGGGCCATCTTCCCAAGGAGCTCTGACTCAGCTTCTTAAAACCAGCAGCTCCTCCTTTCAATTCCTGTTTCTTGTGGGCTGGGAAAAACATCTCCGTTGCTGCCTTCCTTCGGAGCTGAAGCATGCCTTAAACCACCATTGCCTAGCCAGACACGTGCTGGCATTTCCAGCACTGCTCGCAAACCCCATGTACACCGTGCACGTGGCCCGTTGTGCAGAACACTCCACCAGCATGTCTGAGGGAACAGCCCAAGAGGCTGCATTTCCTCCACTACAGGCTCTTCTGCAGCACATTTTACTGTGGCCCTCCACAGATCTGTGCTGTAGTGTGCAAAAATCTATTTTCTTACACTCGTTGTTCAGCCAAATGTCATTTTGATTTCAATCTGTATGCTAGACAAGTATTCCAATAAACTGGCTGGTATGAGCTCAGTTTGGCCAGCAGGAGTTTGACAAGACTGTCCGATGCAGGGCATCATTTAACTCAAAATTACCTGGATGATTGCATCCTTATCTAATTTTTTTTTGATTACAGAAAATCATCATTTTTTTTATATATATATATATATATATATATATCATAGAAATTTTATAGCAGTTGCAGGTAAACTGTCAGGGTTGGTTTTTTTAAATATTTTTTTAACTATAAAGTATTCTATAATTATGCATGTGATTTTAACATTTAATATACAAGAATAAATCTCTTGCTGGTTTTAGAGTATTGCATTAAAAATCTATGTGGTTTCTCTTCCTTTCCTGTCCCAGGAGAGCTCTTCCATAACTTCTGTTATCTCTTAAGAAGTTTGTAACATTGGCACTGCCCATTTCAGTGCCTTTACCTGAACCTGATGTACTGTTACCTGTAGTATTGTTTATATGCATTGTTTTAGACAGAATAGTGGGCTGGAAGAGGAAATTGGAAGAAAAGTTGTAGAAAAGGGGAGGAGAAAGAGTGTAGAGAAACTAATTTAGGATTAAAATCTGTTAGTCTGCTGGTTCAGGCTCCTTGGAGAAAATGGAGAAGGAGGTTGGTAAGGAACTTCAATGCAAGCAGTAATGTAGGTTTGCAGAGGGATTTCACAGCACCTACCCCAGGTACTACTTGTGTTAGCAGAGGATTAAATGTGTCAGTAATGTGAAGGAGAACACTATTTTGTACAGTTGGCTGCCAAAATCAACACGTGTGTTGGCCTGCAGGACGTGTTTCAGCATTTCATGATGCTGTGGGTGGGACAGGAAGGTCAGTCCCACACAGCCCGTGGCCTGGGGGATGCTCTGCACCCCCTGAGTCAGTCAGGGCTGCTGTGATACAGGGACGTGGGGCTCTCCCCAGGTCTGCCCTGAGCCTCAGGCAGATGGTTACAAAGGTGCCCCAAAGGGCAGCACTTGTGTTGTTGTACATGCAGAGACCTGGAGCACTGGGTCAGCTTGCCTTGTGTCTGAGACCCCTGGCACGTGTCTGTGTTTCACTTTGTAAATGGTGAGTGTTGCACATGAAATAATACATTGCAATGCTGAACTTTAATTTGGGGTGTTGTGTGCTGTGGTTTTTCAGGGGAGCTTTTTATTTTTTTTTTAAAAAAAAAAGGTTCACACTGGGAAGTTTTGTGTACAAGTAACTGGTGGTGCTGCTTTTCTTGTGCTGCGTGACCCACTGTAAACTCCTTGCAGAGGAAGGACCCATGCTTGGACTGGACAGTCAGTGGGAGCAGCAGGCAGGGCTCAGCTGCTGAGCCGCTTTTTGTGATGTTCAGGGCTAAAGATAATATCACTGCTTTCATATGATGGCAACACTGGCAGGAGGGAAGGACTGGGGCACAGTGTTAAGAAACTCAGAATTTCAGGCATGAAGCAAAAGCAAGTGCAAAAAGGGAAATGTGTGCCCAAACTGCCTGGAGACAGTTTTGCTGCCTCTTCTTGTGCAATTGTCTTCTGAGAATCAGAACGTTTTATTCACTGTGCCATGCAAAACGCTTCTCACTTCTCATAATGCCAGGAAACAGATGATACAAAAACTTGAAGAAATTTGGACTAGTAAAAATAACCTATTTTGTCTCCTCCAGTGCAAGGCTTTTCGATGTGAGGAATGACTCAAAAGCAAGGAAAAGGTTATAGCTGAGTTCCTGTTTTTCTTTCACCCTTCCATCCAACTTGCCACACCTTTTTTTCTCTCTCAGTGTGTCTTTTATGTCGCTCTCTTGGCCTGTCTGCTCCCCATCCCATTCTCTATCACTACTTTGCTCTTTTTTGGTTTTGTTTTTCTCTTTAGATAAACAAATATTCAATATTAATAAATATTGCTCTATCACTCTCCCTGCTCTCTGTCCTACTTTTTGTCTCTCCATGTCTTGTGCCCTGTCTGCATCTTTATTTTTCCTTCCTTCTTCCTTTCCTTTTTCTTTGTCTGTCCTGCACCCTGGCCATGTTTCTTTTTCTCTCTCTCTGTTGTTTTCCCCGTCCCTTTCTGCATCTGCTCCTCAGTCCCTCTTCCTCATTGTACTTGTCTCTTTATAATCCTCTGTCCTGCTGCCCATCCCTCCCTCTCCATCCCCTCTGCTGCTCCTTGCCCCTGTCTTTCCCCCACCCTCACTCCCCACATTTTCTCTGTCTTCGTTTGCCTGTTTGTCTCTTATCCTTCTGTCCTTCTGTTTACCCCTCTGTCCTGCTCACTGCTCACTGCCCCCCTTTTTCTCATTCTGGCCCCTAATCCTCTTTCCTATTGCTCTCTTTATCTGTCCTTCTCCATGCCTCTAATGTGCTTCCTCTTTCTTTATTGCTCTGTCCTGCCCTGTTCCTTGCCCCTGCACCCTCTTTTCTCTCTCTGTCCTGTTCCTGCTGCCTCTTCGTGCCTCTCCTTGTCTCTCCCTGGTGCTCCCACTCCATTCCTCCTGCAGGGCTGGATGTCTCTGCCTGTCACTGGGGCCTGAGTCCTCCCCAAGGGCAGGTGGTGTTGCCTTCAAGTGACATGGTTTAGTGGTGGGCTTGGCAGTGCTGGGTTAATGACCTTCAAAGTTCTTTTTCGAGCTGTATGGTTCTTTGTCCTGCTCCCTTTTTTATTCCCCTCTTGTTCCTCTGTCTCTTTTCTTGTCCCTCCCTTTTCTGTTTTTCTCTCGCAGCCCCATCCCCTGCCTCGTGCTTTCTCACTACACCCCCACGGTCCAACTGGCCCCCATTTTTCACTCTTCTCATCCTGAGACCTGCTCTGTATTTTGAGTGCATTTTCAGCTGCCTGCACTCGTGCCCAGGATCTGACTGACCAGCAGAGTGTGCCTCTAGGAATGGCTGCTGAGCTGCCCCAGGCCCAGGGGCCAGGGCCCCAAGGGATGGAGGGGAGGCAGGGCCTTGTTCCATGTGTGGCTGAATAAACATTCAGTGGTGCCTTTGCCCTCCCTTGCACCGCCGGAGGGGCTGCAGGGGCGCCCGGGGTGGGAGGTGATGCACTGCAGGGCTCAGGACACAGCCCCCCGTTCCTTCTGGGGCCGGTGGTGCCTCTGATCCCGCACTCCGGGTTCTTAGGAAGATCCGGTTCATGTTTTCTTTATGTGCAGCGGGTGTTTTGTCTGCTGGAGCTTCTCTGCCGGTGGCAGTGAGAGGCAGCAGGGTTGTTTTTCATGTTACTCTCAGTTTTCGCTCCTGACTCCCAGCCCCGCTGGCCCAGCGGGAGGCGCAGCAGCAGCAGCGAGGGCCGGAGCTGTTGGATGGGTCTGGGAGCCCAGAGTCCCATCGGGGTCCGGCCGTGTCCTGCAGCCCCCCGGGAGGATGTTCCTCCAGGGATGAGACTTGTCCTGGCACTGGCTGGAGCACAGGAAGGGAGAGGAACCCTGTGAGACAGGAGCTGGGGGTGGAACTCAGACCATTTGAGGGGCTGCCCTGCCTTTATTTGTGTAGCAGAGCCCCCTTTTGGCGGGGGATGCACATATGTAAATCACATTATTAAATAAATGTGCTGCTGTCCAGGGCAGTTTGACTCATTCTGTGTCTTCTTGGGGAGGGAATAAAAAGGGAGGGGGCTGGAGCCTGGTGGGTGGGGATACCATTCGGGGCACCGCGATGTCCCTGGGAGGGAGATGATGGGTTGGTGTTGGGTTATAGGTTGGACTCAGTGATCTCACAGCTCTGTCCCACCCTTGTTGATCCTGTGAGAGCGATGCTGCAGTGCAGGAGAATCACAGAATCCTCTGACTTGGGAGGGACCCGCACAGATCCCTGAGCCACGTCCTAAGGGGACGGCCCCCGCAGGGGTGAACCCCCAATTCCTGGGTGGTGCCAGCCCCAGGCTCTGACCAACTGAGCCCAGCTCAGTCCCTCCCTCCCTCCCCCGCCGGGTGTGGACCCTCCTTCCCAGCACTTTTCACCCCAAAAGTGCAGCCTTCGCCCCTACGTCGGCCCCTTTCACCCCGAATCAGTCTTTTTCTCCACAAAAATCTCCACCCAGAGGTCAAAATCAGCCTTTTAAATCACAAATATGACTCCAGACCCCAAAATCTGCCCTTCTCACCCCTACTCTACCTTTTCTACAGTCAAATCAGCCCCTTTTCATCCCAGATCTGCTACTTTTCGCTCAAATTTTGCCTTTCTGACCCTAATATCTAACCCTTTCACCCCATATCTGACCCTTTTCCCTCTGATTTGCCCATTTTTGTC
>VXBA01000149.1:0-76252 GCA_013399895.1 Serilophus lunatus
GGAGTGGAGATGGAGCGGGGACAAAACTGGGATGGAGCCGGGATAGAGCCGGGACAGAGTGGGGATGGAGCCGGGACAGAGAGGGGAAAAAACTGGGATAGAGCCGGGATAGACCCGGAACAGAGCGGGAATTGAGCAGGGCCAGATCCCAGGACAGAACCGGGACAGAACTGGGCCAGATCCCGGGACAGACCCGGAGCGGGGGGATCGCCCCGGGCCGCGCTCGGTGCCTGCCGAGCCCCGCGGGGGATGCGCGACCTGCCCGGGCAGAGCTGGGGAGTCTGGATTTTGGAGATTCTGGGGGAATTCAGGAGGTTCTGTGCTGGGGAGTCTGGATTTTGGAGATTCTGGGGGAATTCAGGAGGTTCTGTGCTGAGGAGTTTGGATTTTGGAGATTCTGGGGGAATTCAGGAGGTTCTGTGCTGGGGAGTTTGGATTTCTGAAGTTCTGAAAGAATTCAGGAGGTTCTGTGCTGGGGAGTTTGGATTTTGGAGATTCTGGGGGAATTCAGGAGATGCTGTGCTGGGGAGTTTTGATTTCTGAAGTTCTGAAAGAATTCAGGGGGTTCTGTGCTGGGGAGTTCTGATTTTGGAGATTCTGGGGGAATTCAGGAGATGCTGTGCTGGGGAGTCTTGATTTCTGAAGTTCTGAAAGAATTCAGGCGGTTCTGTGCTGGGGAGTCTGGATTTTGGAGATTCTGGGGAAATTCAGGGGATGCTGTGCTGGGGAGTCTTGATTTCTGAAGTTCTGAAAGAATTCAGGCGGTTCTGTGCTGGGGAGTCTGGATTTTGGAGATTCTGGGGAAATTCAGGGGATGCTGTGCTGGGGAGTCTTGATTTCTGAAGTTCTGAAAGAATTCAGGCGGTTCTGTGCTGGGGAGTCTGGATTTTGGAGATTCTGGGGAAATTCAGGGGATGCTGTGCTGGGGAGTTTGGATTTTGGAGATTCTGGGGGAATTCAGGAGGTTCTGTGCCTGGGGTTTTGATTTTGGAGATTCTGGGGAAATTCAGGGGATGCTGTGCTGGGGAGTTTGGATTTTGGAGATTCTGGGGGAATTCAGGGGGTGCTGTGCTGGGGTGTTTTGATTTCTGAAGTTCTGAAAGAATTCAGGAGGTTCTGTGCCCGGAATTTTGATTTCTGAGATTCTGGAAGAATTCAGGAGGAGGGTGTGGGGAAATGAGCAGTTGGACTTGGGTTATGAAACACTGTTAACAGAAATCTGAAAGCCCCACCGAACAAGTTCAACACTGGTCCGTGGAAGCGCCGGGCTGGGCTCACAGATGCGTTGGTGTCCAGGTGCTGGTTTTGGTTGTTTGGGAAGGTCAGTGTGTGTGTTTGGTGGAGGGGCCCTGGAATGGCACTCACTGAAATAAAGTTACTCTGTGACACGGAAAACGGACCTGGGGGAAAAGTTGGAGTTGGAACCTAAATTTCTTTTCCGTAGGGAGACAAAAGCATGGAGTGATTCCTGTAAGGGAGGTGGCGTGGGGCCTGGTGCAGTGGATAATTCTCACATGAACTAATTTCTGCTGCTGTTTCACTGTGTGAAGGGTCTCCTTTGCTATTCTGATGTTCTGCTTTTTGATGTCAGCAGAAGTTATGGAGCACCACAATAAACACAAATAGGTTTGGCAGGATGTGTCTGGACTACAGGAAAATGGGCACATCTCTCAAACCAGCAGCAAAGGTGTTTTCCAGCTCTTTTCTTCCAAGATATTGTTAGACTTTTCCAAACAAATCAGCCATTGTGTGTTGCAGAAAGTCCCTAACTGGGAAAGACTGGTTTTTATTGAGGAGTTTCTGGGTTGGTGTTATCTGCTGTGGGTTGGAGATGGGGATTGCAGCTCCCAAGGCTGGGACAGAGGTGGAATGTGCCAGCGTGTCTCCGGGCACTGCAGCGCAGCCACTTGGCTTTTTAGGGGGTTGGGGTTATTACAGCGTGTTTCTAGGGTTGTTAATTTTGGTAATAAGTGAGACTGATGGTGTTATTATTGTTCAGAAGCATGGAGTTGTAAAACCTCTCCAGATATTTGGGATTAGGTGCTGTACAAGGGAGACATGGAGCTCTTGCAGGTCCACAAAAACGTGTGAAGGGGAAAATTTACTGGAGCAATGGATGGTGTTCCTGACACCTTTGTGTAGAGTTTCCTTTAATTTTACTGCTCTGTTTGGCCTCCTGATGGTGGCAGAGAAGGCAGGTGTGTGTTACACTTGGTTGTGACCGTGAAGGATTTGCAGATTTGTTTCTGTTGGGGTAGAGGGGCTCTGGCTCATGGCACAGTGATGTTATCCAAGTAGCTTTGTCTATTAATTTAACATTTCCCTTTATTGAACACTGACAGATAAACAGCATTTTTAATAATTGCTGTCTGTTGTCTCATTAGAATAAAACTTCTTTAATATCTCAACAAAACCTTCTTTTAAATTAATTATTCTGAAGTGAAACCAGCCATGTTCAGAATATTCCCAGTGCCAAAGCTGCCCCGCTCTGAGGTGTGTGTGCAGCTCCCATTTCATACCTCCAGCTGTAGAATTAAGGCCTAGGACACGAATTCCTCCTGTATCTGATGTTTTATGTGTAGAAGCTTGGAGGAAATAAATGCCAGGAGCCCGGGGAAGTGCCCCATCCAAAGAATCTCTAAGGAAATCAGCCCTCCCAGACACCACAGACCTCGCTGGAAGCAGTCACCAAACTGGAATATTGGCCCCTTCCCCTCACCAGAGTCTTGCAGAGTAGCTCAAAGTCTGGCTGGGACCAAGAGCAGAGTCTGTTTTTCCAGATAATCCAACATAAAAAACCCAACCTTGAGAAGCAACAGGCTTCAAGTGGCAGCATTTGCACTCCTGAGCTCCTCCATCCACCCCAGGAAGGCTCTGATCCATCTCTTTTCAAGTGCTTTGCTCTCAGCCAAGTTACTGGATTTTGCTCATATTTATTTGAGCCTGGGCTGTTCCATGAGCTTCTGTTGCTCCTTTCATTCCTCAAGTGGAATAATCAAGATTTTCCCCTTGCAAATATTGGTTATTTCTGACACATCTTCAGTGTCGTGGTGGGTTTGAAGTGGAAATTAGAATCTTGGTGTACAAAGACAAGAGTTGAAACTGGCTTTTATTCCCTTCATTAACGTGGAATAGTATTTGTGGATGGGTGAGGAGGAGATGGGGTCAGAGGAGCTCTGCTATCACCAGGTTCTGGAGTTGGGGGGGCAGAACTTTCATCCAAAACCCAGTGGGGTTTTTTTGTGGATTTGGCAGTGCCAGCCAGTGACTTCACCTAAGCAAACCTCAGAATCTTATGATTCAGGGCCCTGCAGTCTGTGATATTTTAAATTTCAAGAGTCAGCAACAATCAGTGGATTTTGGTGTTATTACGTGACGCAGGAAAAGCCTTTCCAAACCTTGAGGTGCTGTCAGGGAAAAAAACCCAACTGAAATGAGACTCAGGCAGTAGGGTGTCTGTACAGTAGTGTCCAGGCTACAAAGGCAAAACAGCTCTGCTGCTATTCCTAGAAAAAAACCTGGGACAGACTGGAATGTCATTCCTGTAGGAAGCTGTGTCCCAGCGAAAACAAGGCTGCGTTTCTCTTTTGTAAGAAATTTTGGAGGGGAGGGAAAAGGACCCAAATGAGGTGCTAGATAAATATTTTGCCAGTGAGATTCATCCAGCCTATGGAAGGGACTGGTCCCATAAGCAATTTGTAGCTATAGTTTAGCAGGAACAAGGAGGCAGTTCTGTGGTGTCCTGTCAGCAGAATGGGCCCTGGAGTTAGAGAGGGCTGGGTTGTTTATTGTGCTCCTTCCTAAAGCCTCAGAGAAGCCTGAGTGCTGCACCCATGCCTGACAAACTTGCCTTTTTCTTAAAATTAAAACTTTGGCTTTAACTTTTGGGGGTGTTTAAAAGTGTATTTAGAAAAATGTCCTGCTCAGTGAGAACGAGCATCCACCACAGGGGTGCATTGATGCAATTAAATAATCCTGAGCAGCATCAATAGGTCTCACTTTTGGGACTTGCAGCTCAGTGCAGCCAAACCTACAGACCCTGGGAGTGAGAAAACCCCACATTAAAGCAGAGCAGTTAAACATCTCAGAGCCCCCCCGGGACAGGGGCGAGCTGCTGCCCTCGCCTCCTGGGGATGCTCTGACATTTGGTGTGGGTTTTACCACGTGCTGTTCGCACTGATTTTTCCCTGTATTTCCTGAAATTGTTAAGTTTAGTGGTGTGTGGAAAAAGCAAGTGGCTTTTTCCCTGTTGGAGTGAAAATGTGGGCTTGATGCTGCTCTTCTGCTGGCGAGCCCCCGGCAGGTCTGTCTTGCCTTTCACCCCAGAGCTTTCATCCTGCTCTCACAAAAAGTGGATTCAGAAGAAAACCACTCCCTCAGGAGGTGGAACTCAGATGGTTTGTTAAAGCTTGTTAAACCCTGTTTGCTGTTTAATGGGATTCCTTGTTTTATCTCTTGTCATGCCACGTTTTCCACGCTGTGGTTTCCATAATGCGTCTCTGCGTCATCCCTTCTCCATTTCTCCAAGCTTTGTTGGCCTTTTATTGTTGCAGTTCAGCTTGATTTTGTATTTTATTTACTCCATATGTCCCCAAGCATTTATCTGAATTGTAATAAGTGCATAAGAAAGCAAACAGGAGTGAGGAAGGGACAGTTTGGGAGCAGAGCTGTGCATTCCAGTGCCAGGGTGGAGCAGGCTGGGAGCTTTACAGACAGAGGATCTTGCTCTTGCTGTGAGGAGAGAGCACAGGAGAATGTGGGGAGCACATTCTCCAGCCCTTATTTCTTCCTTTGCAGCAAAGAGTTAGCTTGTTTTCCACACCAAAGCACTGTTCTTTACTTAGACAAGGAGCCAAGCAGGCCTCTCTGTGTGCCAAAACTAAAAATGGCAGTTCAAATGTAATGGGTTTTGTTTTTTTTGCTTTGCAGAGGGCACAAAAAGCAAAACCCATGTTTTTGCAGCCATTCCCATAATTTTAAAGGACAGCTATCATTAGGAAGGGCATTGACAGCGTGCAAGCTGTAGCAATTGTGGTATAGTGTAGGAACCCTGGCCATGAAGAGGTTCTGTCATACAACCCTGGAATGGTTTGGGGTTGGAAAGGACCTTAAAGCCCATCCAATTCCAGGCAGGGACACCTCCCACTGTCCCAGGGGGCTCCAACCTGCCCTTGGACACTGCCAGGGATGGGGCAGCCACAGCTTCCCTGGGCACCCTGTGCCAGGGCCTCGCAGGGAAGGATTTCTTCCTTATATCAAAGCTAAATGTGCCCTCTCAGTCTGAACCCATTCCTGCATGTCCTGTTGCTGCAGTTCCTGGTGCAGGGTCCCTCTCTGGTTTCCTTGCAGCCCCTTTCAGTCCCTGCATGGTCTGCGAGGTCTCCACACAACCTTCTCATCTCCAGGCTGGGGCTTTCCAGCTCTTCCCTTCCCTTCAGAAGATCACATCCTTTTTGGGGATGTGCAGATAAGCAGAGCACTGCTAATTAAAGCAAAGTGTGCTGTCCCTCAGTCGGCTGTTTGTGCTGCTCTGACAGCAGAACAGTTCCCCTCAAGCTGGGAACAGGTAAATCTCTTTGCCTTGGAAAAACCTCAGTCAGCTGAGCTCAGAGATGAAGTTTCAGATGCAGCATATGGTTTTGTGTGATTCTGTTTAACCTGCTGTCATTTTTTGAGTGTCATTAGCGACCCACGATGACAGTGTGATGCTCTGGGATGGTGACAGCACTTGATGTTCACTCTGTGGTCGGGAATCTCCCACCAACTGCATTCTTGGGTGTCAGCTGTGGCTCTGCTTTACCTTCAGGCTGTGGGTGCCCTCTGGCAGCTCAGGGTTGGGAGGTGGTGGGACTCTTTCCACTGGAGTTGTTCTGCTCTGGAGCCTCATGAGGAGGGGGCTGTGCTGGGGTGGCACAGCAGCAGCTCCTGCTTTTGATGAGCCTGCAGGACAGTCTGTGGTGGCATGGGCTCTGGGTCTGAGCCATGGCTCAGCCAGCCTGCTGCTACTCATCTGAAATCGTCCCTGGCCACCACAGCACAGCCTCTTCTGCTCTGGGGGCAGCAGGGCAGCCTGTGCTCTGCCCCCCTGTGCAGGCAGCTCCTTGGATGGAGAGCACATCTGGCTCTGTGCAGTGCAGCTTGGGGTGTCTGTGATGGAGTCACAGGCTCTAATCACTGGTTTGAAAGAGAGATTTCCAGGGTGGAGTTTGTGGTCCTCTGTGCCCACCTCCTTGAACAGACCTGGAACACCTTGTGGTCCCAAAAGGGGACTGAAGAGCTGGGGGGGAACCTTTGCCAAGGGCCTGGGGGGACAGGACAAGGGTCCTCCCACTGCCAGAGGGCAGGATTGAAGTGCATAATGGGGAGAAATCCCTCCCTGGGAGGGTGGGCAGCCCCTGGCACAGGGTGCCCAGAGAAGCTGTGGCTGCCCCTGGATCCCTGGGAGTGTCCCAGGGCAGGCTGGAGCCCCCTGGGACAGTGGGAGATGTCCCTGCCCAGGGCAGGGGGTGACACTGGAGGGTCATTGAAGTCTCTTCTGACCCAAACCATCCTGTCACTCCACGGTCCTGTGGTATTGCAGATCCCCAGCCTCTTCTTCACAGCTCCACTGCAACCCCCCCTGGCAGGATCTGTGCTGCCCTGGGCTCCTCTGGCAGGCAGCACATCCAGAAGCAAAAGGAGCAAGGCTTTTTTTCCTTGCAGCCTTGCCTGGGAACTGCTTTTGGCCTGGGCTGGGGGCTGGCAGGGGATTCTGCAAACCCCTTTCCCTGCTGGGAACGGGTTAAATGGGCTCAGCAAAGTGGGAGTGGTGCTCTAAAGAGGGAGAGGAGCTGGGATGTGGGCTGAGCCCTCCGGAGGGAGGAACAGCTAAGCCTGGGAAAGCAGAGCCCAGCCGGGTTGTGTTGGCCAAAACTGCTGGTTTCTCCCTCAAACCACGCCTCGGGGCAGGGGGTGGAGTGGGGCTGGCCCTGAGCTGTGGGGTTTGGTTTGGGGCAGGATGGTGCCAGTGGCTGTGCCCTGGGCTGGGCTGGGACAGAGCTGGGAGCCCAGGAGATGCTCCCTGGGGCTGCCACAGGAGCACATGGGTCCCCTCTGAGAGCTGGAAAAAAAACCAACCCCCTCCTGATCCTTCTTTTTTTTGGTGTGTTTTTGCAGTGCAAAAATGCTGCTTGAAGGAGCACTGCAGGAGTGGCTATTTTTGTGCTTCTCTGCTCATCCTCACAGCTGGCTGCTGGTGTGTTAGGGGTTGAACACAGCTCAGCCTTTCCACGTGTGGCTTGGAGAAAAGCAGCTGCTCAGTTCCTGTCTCCAGTGCTGATGCTCCCAAAGGCCACATTTCCAGCAGCAGGACACCAGTGCTGGCACAGGGGCCATGGGGCTCTTTGTGGTGTGTGTGTGCTGTCAGGAGAGCTGCCCACACAAGCCTTACCTTCCAGGGGATGCTCCAGGCAGCCCAGGGTGGGATGGGTGCTGTCAGCATGGGAATGTTCACTGGTTCCCCCCCATGAGTGGTTTCTGTGCTGGTCCTTAATGGTTTTCACACTTGTGGCTGTTTGTGAGCAGAGTGAACCCTCCAGCCACGCTCTGCAGCCCGTGCCAGGCACTCGGTTTGGGGTGATAAGAGCAATGATCCCATGCTCCCAGCACTGTGCATGGGCCACATTTCCTCTCCTGGGGCTTGGAGAGCTGAGGGAACAGCTGGAAACCACAATGGAGCCTCGAAGAAAAGTGTTGCAGCCACATTCCCTCTGCTTTAGGGTCCCTCAGACACCTCTGCTTAAGCTGTGTTTCTTCAGCAGGATAGGGGTGGGACAGGGTTTTGGGGCTGGTGAGTGGCCTTGTCACCCCCAGGCTGATGGCAGGGGCACAGGAGACCTGCTGGAAGGGGCTGTGCACACAGTGTTGTCCTGCTGGGACTGCAGAGCTGAACCTCAGCAGAGTTGTGTTTCACCCCTCCCCAGATGGAAAAAAAAAAGGGTTGGAAAGCCTTCTGGAAAGAGTGAGTTTGCAAAAGGAGGAGTTTGGATATGGAAAGAGGAATCAACTGGCACCTTTCTTATTTTGTGCTGCTGTACCAGCCCTGGGGTCTCACAGCTTGGGCATAGTGCAGGCACAGCAAAGGGGCACCTCTTACCTGAGACCTGCAGGTGGTCCAGGCAATCCTGCAAAAAAAAAAGCAGAATTTTGGACTGTGGGCACTTGCCTTTGAGGTGTTGGCAGAGCTGCTGCTGTTCCAGTCCTGTGAAGGATTCCAGCAGGATGTACAGTAACTCCTCAGTGATTTGTGTCACAAAACTGCCCCTGCACCCAAAAGAAACCTCCTATTCCCTAAAAACCCCACAGTGCTCATCTGAAATAGAGTGCAGAGTGATTCCCTGGGAGAAGAGTTTCCAGTGGAAAATATCTTGGCTCCCAACCAACCCTCTGTAAAGTAATTGTAGAGGGCAGCTCGTTATTGCTACCTGGGTGATTTTCTAGAGCTGTTAACACAAGCAGTGAGGCTTTGAGTCAGGATCCTGTCTCAGCTCCTTCACTACACAGTGTCAAGAAGATTCCCTGCCCTCCCAGACTCCAGAGGCGACTGCAAGTGAAGCCTCACTGCCATGAGCACAGAGTGGCTTTGGCCAGAGATTCATAAGTAATGAATTAAATCTGTGCAGAGCAAAGGTTTCTATCAGAGTGTGGGAACGTTATTTTACTCCTACAGAGGGAAAACATGAAGTCAGTGGCTTTATAGAGTGAGCTCTGCAACCTCCAAGTGCATGGATCAGTGCAAAGTTTGGATCAGGAGCGTTGAAAAATTTAGTGTAGACAAAACTGAGATGGGAAAACAAAAGCCAGAAGAGGCCAAGGGTAAGACTTGTTAGTCTTTGAGTTAAGAAAATTCAGTGTAGCTGATATCTGGGGTGGAATGTGTTCCTACAGCATTAAGGCAGGGCTTTACTTAAGGAAAATTAAAGAGGAAAACTGCCCCTGTGTGCAGGAAGGTTGTTGTAGGGCAGAGCACAGATTGGGCAAGGAACTTCCCAGTGCTTTCAGGAGAGTGACCTATCAAGGTAGCAATGTCAGCTTTGAGTAGTTTAATTTCTGATTACATGCACAAATTGGATCTGATGCAGCCACCAACTTGTCTCATCACTGTGATTTGCTTTTGTGTGTGTTGATCCATGTGCAGCCAGTTGGATTGGAGTGGTACCCTCTGGCATGATTCAGTCTCTGCAGCAATTAAGGAGTTAATTACAGCTGGCTATCAGATGTGTGAAACAAGCCAGCAGAGCCCACTCCTGCAGCTCTGTCTGCCTGTGGATTAGCTGTGACACATCCCAGTTATGATCCCATAACTTCAGAGAGAACCGGGAGGGTTTGGAAATAGCTCCAACACCCCCATTCCCACAGCACCCACAGCTTCCCTTGGAGCAGATGCACTCTGCAGCTGCTCAGGAAAGACATTTCATAAGTCATTGGAGAGTTCAGGATCTTATCACAGGATCATTTAGGTTGGAAAAGACCCCCAAGATCATCGAGTCTGACCTGTGCCCAATCCCTGTTTGAGGGTGGGCAGCCCTGCTGGGGATCCTTCCCTCCTGCCAGGTGAGTGCTCCTTTTCCTCCCTGTGCAGGCTGACCACAATCCCTCCCTTCCCACAGGGCGAGGAGGTGGCACTGGAGCTGGTGTCCCACTTCTTGCCTTGCTCTGCAGCTCCTGGAAGCTGCTGCATCCTGCAGCAGCCATGGAGCCTGTGTGTACAAGGCCAGGGATTGCTCCCCCTCGGTCCTTTTCTGCTTC
Organism: Serilophus lunatus; assembly: GCA_013399895.1. Lineage (NCBI taxonomy): Eukaryota > Metazoa > Chordata > Aves > Passeriformes > Eurylaimidae > Serilophus > Serilophus lunatus. The sequence goes on from VXBA01000149.1 coordinate 9,787, forward strand.
ACAGCCAGGGAATTGAAGTGCATACCTTGGTTTGGGAAGAGAGCTACTGGGGGCAGTGTTGTCTAACAGCTGGAACACGGAGGGGGAAGCAGGACTCTGGGTTTTGTTTTCAGTGTGACCCTGCTGGTGTGGGCTGGGCTGTCAGTGGTTCCCCTGCATCAGCCTCCCTGACTGAGCAATGGGGCTGGGAGTATTGTCCTGGTTATGTATGGGAGTTAAATGCTCCTGAAGGGCTTTGGTGTTTGGCTGCTGGATAAATGCCCTGGAATTCCCATTCCTGCTTGCCTGGTGCTCTGGCATCCTCGTGGGAAGGCAGTGAAACATCCTGTATCAGCTCTTGGGGAGGTGAATCTTCACTCTGAGCAAGGTGAGCATCAGGGCAGCAAAACAAGATGTGGCCTCAGTCTTTGCCTTCCCACCCTGCTCTTGCCTCAACCTCCTCTTCATCATCCTCTGGACCAAACACACAACCTTGTGCTTGGCAGGTACATCCCATGTGGCAGGTCTGGAGCCAGCAGGATCCCACTGTGCTCTCAGACCTACACAACCATTTATTTTGCCATTTGGTTTCTGCCAACCTTTATTTTTTGTTTCCTGGCTCTGCCACTGGTTTCCCAAACCCCAGATGAGAAGTCAGTGTTACTCCAGCCCAGGGGATCAGCTTCTGAGAGGAGCAAGGCTCTTTGGGATGGAAGAACGTGGAGTTTGGAATGTTTTCCTCAGCAGGAGCATCCTGGGGAAAGGCACCAGGCACAGGGATGGATGTGCAAAGTGCCTTGCAGTGAGGATGGGCTCAGCCTTGGGGAGCAGGGGCTGTGAGCCACCCCATGTCCTGGGCTGGGTGAGGTGCTGCTGTGCCTTGGGAATGCAGAGCTCGACCTGCTGAGTCCATTTTTGGGATCAGGCAGTTGGGAATGCAGAGCTGGACCTGCTGAGTCCATTTTTGGGATCAGGCAGTTGGAAATGCAGAGCTGGACCTGCTGACTCCAATTTTGGGGTCAGGCAGTTGGGAATGCAGAGCTGGACCTGCTGACTCCAATTTTGGGGTCAGGCAGTTGGGAATGCAGAGCTGGACCTGCTGACTCCAATTTTGGGGTCAGGCAGTTGGTAGCTCTTGGCTGTACCGTGTAGGACAAGATCCCTGCTGTGAGTTGTTTGGTGATGGGTGAGTGGAGGGAGAGGGGACTGGCCCTTTGTCTCTCCTTAGGGGGATGCATTTCACTCTTCCAGCTGGAGTTTGAGGATGTCTTGATCCTCTGCCTGATCAAACTGGGTGAAGGGCATGAGGAGCCTTATCTCTGTGGTGCTGGTGCCAGGGCAACCTGGAGCTCAGCTGCCAGGGGGAGGCTGTGGTCCTCAGCAACATGGAACACATTTCAGAAACAGCATTTTTTATCCTGTATTGAATCTAGAGCAGAAAATCCCTCAGCAGGAGCTCGAGCTCACTGCTGGGATGAGACACAGGCTTGTGACAGGAATGGGAACAGTTCTTCTGGCTCCAACTCAACTTGTCACTTGTTTCTTTTCACTTCTTGGGGTCCTAGTTCTTGCTGGCTCATGGGGTGTCTGGCAGCAGAATCATGGAATTGTAAGGGTTGGAAAAGCCCTCTAAGATAATTAACCATTCCCCCAGCACTGTCAAGGCTGCCACTAACCCATGTCCTTAAGTGCCACATCAGCTGTTTCTTGAACACCTCCACCATCTCCCTGGACAGCCTGTTCCAATGCTTGACAGCCCTTTCCATGGAAAAAATTCTTCCTGATGTCCAACCTGGACTTCCCCTTCCTGTTTTTTGGCTGTAAGAGCTCGATGCACAGAGTAAGGGTCACACAGGGAGTTTGTGTCCCAGCCCAGCCCTGAGCCCTCCCAGTCTTGTGAGGGGCAGCTGAGCATGACAAACACGTGGGGCTGATCTGACATGAAGGTCTTGCAGTGTGAGGTGGTGAGCTAGGGGTGCAAATGCATCCAGCTGGCCCTGGAGCATCTTCAGACTGGCAGAGCTGCATCTGCTGAGCTGTCCTGGCCACTGAGGCAGGGATGTGGGTCATTTTGGGGCAGGGAGAGCAACATCTGGTCATTGCATCCCTTTTCCTCCTTGTGAAGGGCTGAACCTGCTCTGGCCCTGCTCCTGCTGTCCATGGAGGTCCTGCCTTGACAGGTCTGTGCACAGACTGTTCCTCCAGGCAGCATCTGGAAATGCTCATTTGGGCACTTCTGGTGTGACAAGAGGAGCAACCTCTCATCATGAGTCTGTGCCAGGGCTCTGGATTAATCATTACTGCACTTAATGGGTTGTAACTCGAAGCTGGAACCATCTGCATCACCTGAGGACTGTGCTGGCCAAACCTGTGGGTATCAGATGCTGGCACAGCTCTGCCCCTGGGAGCTGGGGCTCCTGCAGGGCGTGAGGGAATGGAGAGCAATGGTTAATAGGTAGGATGGAGTTAATCATTCACTGAATTCCTGAGCTGCAAACTCTCTCCTCAGTATTTTTTATTTTTTTTGGTGTGTGGCTGGAAAAGGAAATGGGGGTATGTGAAGCAAAACCATACTTAACAAGTCACAGTAGCCCTGGTGTGTGTAGGATTTCTTGCCTTGTGTTGAGGGTGGAGCTCCCCTGTGAGAGGAGATGCTTGAATGATCTGATAGACCCGAGCAGTGCTGGGATATTTGAGATCCCTGCACCTTTCACTTTGGGTGCCTGGGATAGGAACTGGGCAAGGAAGTGTCTGGCCTTTCACCTGAGACCCAAGGCAAAGATATCTATTTTTCTTGCAGTAGTCAATCACCAACAATTCAAACAGAAGTGGGAAAACTTAATTAATAAAATAGAAGGATACAATTACTTCCAAGAGGCCAGCCAAAACATGAGTCAACTACCTCTCATGAATCTTTAAATTAAAAATAAGCCAAAAAAGGCCAAAAGTTGTGCCTTGAGCCTGAACTCCCACGTAGGAGACATCTGGAGGCATCTGTACCCCTCAATAAGGAGATAGAGAGGAATGAGAGACTTCAGCAAAATAAAAGGGAAGGGAAAAATAGGGATTATAATTTGATGTCATAACTCCAGGAGACAGCTTTTAGGAACCCACCTCTTCTTTAAGGACAAGGCTGAGTAGATCTTGTGATTCTTTTGGGAGTAAAAGTGGGTCATCTAGAGGGAGTGATGTACCATGGGACCAGGTACAGGAGGTGGTTGGGATTCCAGTGAGGTTGAGGTTGCTGAAATCTCGAGGGTCAATTTTAGAGGATTTATCTCGTGATCAGATGGGTTGTACAACATTTCTGCTGTTTAGAGGTAAATGTTTAATCTGTGGGTAACCCAAGGTTGAAGTGAATTCTGTACCAGATGGAGCTTTCTGTCAGTCCAGGACTCTGAGTGTGCCTTCCCCTGGCACATCTCAGAAAACAAAGCAAGGGAGGAAGGAAATCCCCAACCTCCTGGAAGCACAGGGCCAAGGATTGATTTCAGGAGCATTGCTGCAAATGCAGAAGAGCCCTTTGCTGGGGGTCACCTTCCTCCTCCAGCTTCTGTGGGTCTTCATCCTTTTCTCTCTGACACTCCACATCAGGTGCAGCTGCCCTTTAGCTCAAGGAAAGCCATATTTACACTCCCTTTTGCCCTCTGAGCTGGGGGATGCAGCAGCTTGTCCCTGCAGCTCTTCAGTGACAGGTTTGCTCTGTGCACACCCAGCACACACTGTGTCCCTCACCTGCTGCTCTGCTGCTCTCCTGTCTGCTGGGACAGGCAGATAGAGCAAACAAAAAGCAAAATGTGTGTGGAAAAACAACCCAGTTGGTGTTAGTCGTGCTGCAGAATGTGTTAGCAGTTCAACAATGGCTTTAAACACTGAGTGGGATCCAACTTAAACCCATAAAAGTGAGGAAGTCTGGACTTGGAGCCTGTTCTTGTACCTGTGTAAGGAGCCATACATGGATTAGCTGTGGCACAGCCAGCCTAGGGAGGCTTTGGGATTTCTTTTGACTCTATTAAACAGTTGTCATTTGTTTCCAAGGATTTGCTTTTATTGCTCCTCCTGTTTCACACAGCAGGAAATTAAAAAAACCCCCAAACTAAGACATAAGACACAGATTCAAATTTTTATTTGCACATATTAGTCTGAATGTAGAACCTGGGGCTGTGGGTCACTTCACAAATATGTCTTCATGTTTGATGATTCTGAATGTGGTAAAAAGAGATGAAATCCATGGTCAGACCTCTGACACTCTGATCTTAGAGGTCTTTTCCAGCCATGGTTATTCTATGATTTGCCTTTGTTTGATGCAGGGAAACATCAGTCATGAGTACAGACCCCCTTCTGTGGTTACAACCCAGCCTAAGCATGGACAGAGGGTGGTTATCTCACTTCTAGTGCCTTCTCTTCCCTCTTCCCATCCTTGCAAGTGTCCAAGGCCAGGTTGGAGCAGCCTGGGATAGTGGGAGGTGTCCCTGCCCATGGCAAGGGTGGGACTGGATGAGCTTTAATGTCCCTTCCAGCCCAACCCACCCCTGGTTCCATGGTTCACTTCACTCACTGTCAGCCTCAGCATCATCCCTCTACCTTAGAAGGCTTCCAAACCCTGTAGGAGCTCAGGAGCTGGCCTCCCTATGGAGCACCCAAAATGCACAATGTTCTTCAGAGCCACCCCTTGCTGGCCCTGAGTCCTTCCCAGGCTGTCAGAGGAGTGTGAGCCCTCGGTGAGGAGCCAGGACAGGGCTCTGCAGAGGAGCCAGTGCTGTCCCTCCAGGGGTATGTGCAGGCTGTGCTCACTGGGAATACTCTGCACTGGAAGCTCCAGCCAGACATGGCAGGCAGCTCTCCTTCTTGGCAGGAGGACGTGGAAAATGTTGGAGAGGAAGAATGGAGCTCAAGCAGTGTGTAGCTCTGCCTGCCTTGGGATCAGAGGCTGGGGAGCTCTGCAGCACAGGCTGCTCTGCCCCTCTGCACCCACTGCTGCTCATGTGCTTTTGTTTGGGGGGGAAACAGCAGCTCTTTGATGGCCTCTCAAAGGGATAGATGGGACAGTGTGACTGCTGGCTGGGGAAAGCCTTGGGGTCTTTGCCTTCCTGACCCTGGGCTAACACAGGGCACAGCCCCTTTGTCCTCCCAGGGGTGCAGCCAGTGGGGGTGGGTGCTGCTTGGACTGGCACAGCTGGGCAGTGATCCCAGCAGGGCTGAGCTGAAAAGGGTCTTTTAATGCATGGTCCAGGACCTTTGCTGCCCACAGGTGCCCAGGCTGTGGTTTTCCCTCTGTGGGAAAGCAGCACATGAGGGGCAGGGTGGGCCTGAGCTGAGTGGGGGGAGCTGCTGGGGAAGAGGGGGAGCTCCAGCGCTGCAGAGGTCACACCTCGAGTGCTGTGTCCATTCTGGGCCCCTCACTGCCAGTCGGGGGCTGGAGCATGTCTGGAGAAGGGAGTGGAGGTGAGGAAGGGGCTGGAGCACCAGGAGCAGCTGGGGGGGCTCTGCCTGGAGAAAAGGAGGCTCAGGGGGGACCTTCTCACTCCCTCCAGTTCCCTGACAGGAGAGGGGACTTGGGGAGGTTGATTGGGCTCCCAGGGAACAAGGGACAGGATGAGAAGGAATGGGCTTAAACTGGTTGGGCATCAGGAGGAGGGATTTCATCATGGAAAGGGTGGTCAGGCTTTGGAAGGGGCTGCCCAGGGAGGGTTGGAGTGCCCATCCCTGGAGGTGTCCAAGGAAGGACTGGATGTGTCCCTCAGTGCCCTGGGCTGGGGGACAAGGTGGGGATCAGGCACATGGTGTTGGACTCGATGGGCTTGGAGGTCTCTTCCAAACTGAGTGGTTTTCTGATTCTTTGATTTGTCATTTGGGTTTAATCCTGTCAGCAGAAAGCAGCACCTGCCACCTGCCAGATGTGCAGGGAGCAGACCATGGATCAGAGTCATCCTCACCTCAGCAGCACGAGGGGGGTTCAGTTTTAGCTCTGTGCCATCCCTTTCCTAATGCACTGGTGGCCCTTCTGTCCCTCTGAAGTTACAGGATCCCTGTGCACAGAACCTGCTGCACGAGGCAGGTCAGTAGTGTCCTGTTGGATCCTTGAGGAAGAGGGATGCTCTGGAAACATAACTTGTTGTGGTTATATGGGAATGAAATCTATGGTTTTGCTCCTCTGCCTCAGTTTGTGATTACACTGTGGAGCAATTTTTAGCCTTGGCAAGAAGGTGATTGAACATAAGAGCAGAGGTGGAGCTGAAGTCAGTGAGTGCTGTGAATGCTGAGGAGTGATGGGGCTCCATCCTCCTCCTGCCAGCAGAGCTCATTTGTGGGGGTCAGACTTGACCTGGCTTTGGGGTCTGAAGTTTACTGAGACCTCCCAGGGAATCCTGAGATGCTGGGGAGGGATCAGGCAGCATTTCCATGTGCTGCTGTGCCAGCCCTGCTCTTGGGAGCCCTCCAGTCTCCATGGCTGGGGCTGGCAGGGCACAGAGCACACTGCATGCCCTGGCTTGTAGAGGCATTCTGTCTGCACCATTTTATTTGTCTTGGCCTTGACTTGGTGTTTCTTGCTCTTCTTTCCCTTTCAAACAAAGCAGATTTGCTGCTGGTTTGTATGTGCTGCTTGCACCCTCTGACACAACCACCCTCCTGGGTTTTTTGTGTTCTTTTGTGAAGAATAGGGAAGAATCATTTCATATTTAATCAGTAAGCTGAGCCATAGTCCAAGAGAGTTGCCCAAACCTGAAGTAAAGCATCAGCCTCCCCAGAGACTCCTCCCAGCACTGCCAGTGTTTGAGGTGCCTGTGCCAGGGAGGGGGCTCAGCTTTGGGTGTCTGTTTTATTCAACATAAAGTGAAACAACAACAACAAAAGCAGTCTGTTTACTGCAGAAAATAAATCTGGGAGCTGCAAGGGAGGTGACTTTGTCTTTTTTAAGATGTCTGGCTGTTCTGAGGAAAAGATTTCTAAGAGGAGGAATGAGCAGCAGTGTTGGTCTCAGCACGTGCTTGGGTAGGGAATAGGCAATAATTTGATGTAGTTAATATATTTAATATATTTTGTAGGTTTGGTGTGGCTGTATGTATTGACCTGGCAAAGAAACATCTCTTGCCTTTGCATATGAAAAGAAAGGCATCATACAGGCTGACTTTGGTGTAGCTTGAAGTTCATCCTGGGACACAGAGCCAGCACAAACACAGGCTCTAAAACCACCTCAGCCTCATTCTGAGGTTTGGGGGGCACAGAGTGTTTCTCAGGCCTTGTTCTTGTCTCATTCCCAGGGGAATATCTAACCCTGGCTGGCTGAACCACAGCCCAGGACGTCTCTCCAGGGTCATGGCATGTGGGCAGATGGAGAAATCAGACTGGGGACTCTGGGATGTGCCCTGTCCTTGTCAATGTGATTAAGAAATCAGGGGGGCAAAAGCATCACAAAAACTGCAGGGAAGGGCTGCTTGCCAGGGAGGTGGAATAATTAAAGAAAAAGGGTGGCTGTAGTAGAAGGAAAAATGCTGATTGTGAATCATCAACTGTCCGTGACTTTCCTGCTGTAGAAGGTTGAATGGCCCAGGCTGTGTATTTGTGCTGGCAGGGAGAGACCTCTGCAATAACAGCTGTACCCTGTTTAGCTTTGCTACTATTTGGAGGATCTGTGCCAGGACTTATTGGAATCCCCCAGGCAGGCATTCAGAAGATCCTTTAAAACTGGTGGGGCTGTGGGATCAGAAACCCTTCCTCGGTCTCCAGAGAGATTGGCCTTGTTTAAAAACAAAACCCACAGTAGGATGCTGAAGTGTGGTGAGACATTTAATGGGATCAGGAAAGGAATACCTCCCAGTAGTATCTGCAGGTGTTAAATCATTAGGAAGATCAGCACACTTACAAGACCTTTTATTCTTTTTTTTTCCCCCTGGACAGTTTATCCCACATAATGATGTTCTAAAAAAAAAGAATTATAGTTGTTAGTCCTGTGAGAGAAAGGAACAGACACCATAGTGATCCCCCCTTTAGCTGTGGCTGCCCCATCCCTGGGAGTGTCCAAGGCCAGGTTGGAGCCCCCTGGGACAGTGGGAGGTGTCACTTCCATGGACATCCAGTGGAACTGGATGGGTTTTAGGGTTCCTTCCAACCCCAGACTATTCCAGCAGGGAACTAATGAGTTATTCTTTCCCAAATGTATTCCCAAGGGCTTCCAGAGGGGCAGCTCTGATGCTGCATTTTGGGCCCTGCCAGGGACTGACCAAGCTGCTCCTTTCCCTCTGCACCTACTTTGGGGCCTCTCTGAACATCAGCATTTTTTTTAAGCAGAAATATTCTGACTGCATCACAGAAGACTTTCTGATGCTCAAAGGAAGCAGCCCAACCACACACATTATTAATGCCAGAAACATGCAAATGCCTTTTGTACAGGAACCAGCAGGTCTATATTGGGTTCTAATTGGGTTTTGTTTTCAGAAGGAAGATGTTTAAGGTTCTGTAGTGAACATACTCCAAAACTATTGAGGGCAGAGCCCTCCAACCCAAACAACCACATTTGGAAAAATCCAGGGGAGCTCCTGTTGGTACCAGCCCCAGAGCAGGGGGGGTTAAAGAAAGTCCTGTCCTTTGGGCTCTCATAGACCATTCCCTTTGCTCCTCCATTCCATTGCAGAGCTGCCTGGCTCTGGCTTTCACCTCAGATTTATGGCACAGGCTGTCAGACCAGAGCTGCTGTTCAATGAATTCCTTCAGTGTTTCTGTTCCAGTAGGAATTCGTGGGTCTGACTTTGAATTACGGAGCCTTTGTGCTGGAGGGATGTTTACAGCAGTGACTTGGAAGCCCTTTCTCCCACGGAATCATGGAAATACTGTTATCTCAGGCTTCAGGGAGAACTTGTGCACAGAGACCACCCAGGGGCTCAGTGCCACCGGAGCACCCCCTGCTCCTCCCTGGGGGACACAGGGAAATGTGGGCTGGAAGGGCTGGAGCCCCCAGCAGAGCTGTGGATGAGCAGAGATGGAGACATCCTCACCACTGAGGCTCCTGGCTCTGCTCCTGGCATCTTCAGCCTGATGGACAGCACATCTTTGCCCTTGTTTCCGTGGGGGGAACATCCCCTCCCAAGGACCTGCAGGCTTTTCCCTGGTTGCTGTACCACAGGAACATATTCATCTCCTTCCATAGTCATCTCCTTCTCTTCCTGCTGCTGGTGGCTGCCAAGCACTTTGTTTCTTCCTCCCCTCTAGTTGTGTCTGCATCCAGTGCTGTTTGTGTTCCTGCTTTCCTTTAGAGGCTTTTTTTTTTAAGCTTTTTGAACATCAGTTGCATTTCTATCACGTTTGAATCCTGCCAAGTTAGTGATCCCTGCAGGAGGAGGAGGATGCACAGAGAGTGTCCCTCTTCTGTCACCTGCCCCAGGGCAGAGCAGGTGGGCTGAACACTCAGCAAACCAGTTTAACTGGGAGACCTGCAGCTCCCCCTCCTTTGCAGCCAAGCCTCCCCCCAGCTCCTCTGCTGCAGAGGGCTCTGCTTTTCAGAGGTGACAGAGGAACACCCCCTTGCCCTTGTCTCTCCTGGGATTTTCTTTAACACAAGAACAATTTGGACACCTGGAAGAAATGTGGGTGCCCAGGCCTGTCTGGAATCCCTTGAAAGAACCTTTCCAGAAGGGGGATATCAGTCCCCACACCCTGGTGGGTTGGGGCAGGGGGTCCCTCGGTGTGTGCTGGCTGAGTGGTGGGAGCAGGGCACTGGGATGGGGCTGGAGAGGAGCTGGGGCTGGGGTGAGGAGTTGCACATAACACCCCGCTCCAGAGACACCTTCAGATGATTAATTTGAGGCTCTGGCAGCTGCTTCCCTGTAATAATATTTTAAACATTACTTTTCCACTGGCCCTTGCCAGCTAATCGTTATTTTGCTCTGTGGAGGCTGTAAAATTTCACTTCCAAGGATGGGTTTCACTCCCGTTACCAAATGTGTCTGGAATGTGCAGATGTTTCCTTCGGGGGATAGGGAGCCAATCCTCTCCAACACATCATCCCCATGGGCAGGGCTCAACGTGCTGAGCAGCCCTATTCACAAAATCCCAAACAAACACACACACAGAGCCCTGTGGAGCTGTACCAGGGCTGGGCACGTCACTCCCAGTAAAACCCAGTGCCTGCTGGAGCTGCAGAAGGTTTGGGGTTGGGCTGGGCATGGGGAGGTGCCACAGCTGGCTCTTCCAGGTGCCACACACTCCTGTGTTCTGGAAGGACTTTGGCTTGTTGGGTGCAGAGAAGGTGGTTTGGAAGTGGATGATCTTTAAGGTCCCTTCCAACCCAAACCATTCCGGGGTTCTGTTGGTTTTAAACTGGGAGAGGGTGGGATTAGATTAGATATTGGGAAGGAATCCTTCCCTGGGAGGGTGGGCAGGCCCTGGCACAGGGTGCCCAGAGGAGCTGCTCCATCCCTGGGAGTGTCCAAGGCCAGGTTGGAGCCCCCTGGGACAGTGGGAGGTGTCCCTGCCCAGGGCAGGGGGTGGCACTGGATGGGATTTAAGGTCCCTTCCAACCGAAACCATTCCAGGATTCTGTGATTTACTTCCCACAGGTATCCAAGGGTTGTGCATGCCAAGGACAAAGCAGCTGCCCTAGAATTAGAGAAAATGGAAAGATGGGATTAAATTGCACAAAAAAATAGTTTTGCACGGAGAGTGGAGAACAGAGAAAGTTGCTTTTTATGGAATAGCCTCAAATTAAGGCTGTAACTATCCCTGAGGGATATCTGATGGGGCTGCTCCTGTTTTTATAGAAGGATCCAGGAGATCACTGATTTTATTTTTCTTTTTATTATTTCTCTAATTTTCCTAATTATCTTTCTTGCAAGGAATGGGAGAACAAAGCTGCTAGGAGTCTATCATGGACACAGGGAAGGCTGGAAAGGGAATTTGGACAAGGGGTTGGACTCACAGGACAAGGGGGAATGGCTTCCCATTGCCAGAGGGCAGGGATGGATGGGATATTGGGAAGAAATTCTTGGCTGTGAGGGTGGTAAAGTCCTGGCACAGGTTGCCCAGAGGAGCTGTGGATGCTTGAAACTCTGCCTCTGGTGTTGTGGGAGCCTGGAGGAGGAATGGAGACAGTTAGGGAAAATAAATATGTAAGACAGAATACTGGGAAAAAGAAATGCTGGTAGTGATGAGTGTGGGCTGAGCTCAAGCAAAAGAATTTAGGGAAAAGTCTGTGGCCAGAAAGGTTGAAAAGAGTAAAGAGTTTTTGAAGTATATTGGGAATTGAAGGAATTAGATGATACTGGTTTGTTAATAGGTGAACATGTTCCAATTATCAATGAAAATACAGAAAAGACAGGGCTGCTCAGTAAATATTTCTGTTTTCTATTCAGAAAAAAGCCAGATGATGTCTTTGTATCATATGAGGATGATGAAACACTTTCCACTCCAACAGTAACCGATGAGGATGTTAAACAGCTGCTATTAATGTTAGACCTTCTTAAACCAGCAAGTTCAGATGTTTTGTGTCCAAGAATTTCAAAAGATCTGGCTGAAGGACCCTCTGGGTTATTTATGTTCACTTATAATGGATTTTTGGGCATTCAGTTGATCAAGGACTGGATGAAGGTGGTGCCAGTGTTAGATTGTAAGTGGGATGGTTCAAGCATTTATTTTCCCAGTGTCCTGATTTTCTATCCCAAAGAGAAACAATACATTGCTTGGCATGGCATTAGCTAAAAATTAGAGGAGACAGTGTAATTAGTGGTGGTCAACATGGAAAATCCACCTATGGAAAACAGATCTCACAAAGCTCTGCCTTTTAAGTAAGTTTACATATGGAGGAGATGAAGATGCTGATGTTGATGTAATACACATCTGACTTCCTAAAAAGGCAGAATTGGAATTCTAACCCGAATTTTTGAATTTGAGTCAGTGTCACTTGTGTTTGCCAGGAATTGGAATGACAAAATCAGCACTGCATATATTAAAGGGATGAAAAACTGGCATCAGAGTATATATCACAGAATGACAGACTTGACCCAAATGATTGTTTGGGTTGGAAGGCACCTTAGGATCATCCAGTCCAAGCCCCTGGACAGGGACACCAGGTTGCTCCAAGCCTCATCCAGCCTTTAGGGTCCCTTCCAACCCAAACCTTTCTGACTCTCAGGGTCTTTACCTGAGGTGGTCACATCCTCCAGCAGGATGGGAGCTGCTTGCTGGGGCTGGATGCAGGAGCTGATGTGAGGAGTCTGGTGGCTGAGTTCAGCATTAGGTTTTTAGGTGTTTTTTGTGGTTTTTTTTAGTCTCCTCAGGGCATTTTGGAGGATCTGGCAGCCCCTGGTTGATGGCTCTTGTGCTGTATCAGTGATTCCCAAGTTGTTCCCTTGTTCATGTTGGGATCCAACACAGAGCTCAGAGGGTTTCCAAGGAACAGGCTATGCAAATGTTTTTCCATAGTTTATCAGTGTTTACAATGCTTGACATGTCCTTTGGAGAAGACTTTCTGGAGTTCTCCATGTCCCTTGGCTCCAGCTCCCAGTCAGCTCAGTGACAGATCTGTGCTCTCAGTCCAGCAGCATCCTGAGCCTCCTGCATGCTCTGAACCTTGTCTGGGGCTCTTGTTTGTTGTGAGCTGCAGAATTGATGGTGCTGGGACAAAATAGCATTGGATTTTTATTATTTCTCCCAGAGAAATCATATCCCCAGAGAACAGCTGTCCAAGGAAAGGCCTCACGTGGAAATAAATACAAATTGAATAATAGAAAAAAGAGGATTCAGAGATTATCTACTCCATCTCCTGTCCCAGTGGTGAATTCCTATCAGCAATACCTAAACATTTATTGGAAACTCTTCACTTCTGTAAGGAAGATTAAGCACTTAAGTAGCTCAGCTGTATAATCCCTAAATTACAGCTTCCAGAGGGCTCACTTTTTATGGCAGAACCAAATACCCCTGGGCTCCCAACATGCTGATTTGGAAACACTCTGGGTTTTCAGGAGGCTGGAGCTGGGCACTGGGAGGTCTGTGTGTTGGCATGTGGTGCCACAGGCCCTGGGGGCACATGAGTTTTTGGGGGAAGAAGGGGGGGACCTGCGTGGAAAGCTGTTGGATTTGGGCTGCAGGCATCTAACACAGCCTGCTTGAGCTCTGCCACGTGTGCTGGGAAGACCCTTGGATTTATCACATCTTTGGGTTCTTTGCAGACTCTCCTTGAAGCAAATGTGTGTTTGCAGGGCTGACATTTCCCTGGCTGGAGCTGCAGGCAGCTCGTTTGCGTGCTGCACTAATTATGGACATCAGCTTGATTTAAAGGTTGGGTTGCTGCTTTCCCAAGCTGAGGGTTTTCCCTGTTCCCATCTTTTAGTGGGAAGTCTCAGGGCTGGGTGATGCCTGAGGTTTCATCCTTGTTTTAATGCCACATGGAGTCACCTCTTGGCAGTGAGGGGAGGACCAGGACCAGTGCCAGCTCCGGTCAGTGCCAGCTCCTGGTTGTTCAGGTGGTTCCAGAGGTGGGACCTGGCATGAAAAGCCTCTCTCACAGCAGAGGCCATCCCTGTGTCCAGCTCCTTGTCCTACCAGAGCACCTTCCTGACTTCCACAAGCACAGGAGGCCCCTGGTGACTCCCCAGTGCCCCCCTTGCCTTTGGCTCTGTTGTTGGGAATGAAGGGATGAAGTCACTTCAGTCTGAGAATAACTTGGAGCTGTGCTGTGGTTCCTGGATCCCAGGAGCCCCCCCCCAGCCCCCCTGGCTGAGGGCAGAGGGATGGAGCTCGTGGTGCCACCCTGAGCCAGCCCTGCCAGGTCCCTTTTGCTGCAGTGGCTTCACCCCTGCTCTGACTTTATCCCCATATTTGGGAAAGTCTGCAGAGAGCTGAGGGATGTGAGGAGCTGCTGCTGGAGTCACAGCTGCACTGCAGGCAGCTCCCACCTGGAGGGAGGGCTTGTCCTGCCCTGGCTGTGGTTGGGGGGCCCTGGTTGTGCATCCTGCAGGTGCTTGGAGCATCACCTCCTCATTTGCTCCAGGGATCAGCCCCAGGAGCAGAGGGACTGCGGGCCAGCAGCACCTGGGAGGGACTGCTGTGTCACCTGGGGGGACCCCAAGCCCTCAGCTCAGTCATTCCCCTGCTTCTTGAAGCCCCTTTTCCTCAGCTGTGAAGAACCTGTGGCCCCCAATCCAGCAGGATGAGTAGGGTTTACTTCTGCAAATCCAAGGACTGTGTTGTGCCTGTGCTCTGGAAGAGGCTCGAGCAGGACTAGGCAAAGCACTGAGAGGAGGAAGGAGTGCTGCTTCATCCCACTGTGATGGGGTGCAGTTCTTCAGGAGGGCACAGAGTGTACAGAACATTGCAAAGATGCTTCTGTGCATGCCTTGTGTCTTCCTATCAGCAATTGCTGTGGGAATGAAAACGTTTCAGTTTGGGATTAATATTTGTCAAAAAATCTTTTGGGGCAAATTCCTCAGAGGGTGCCAGGACTTGGGCCAGCATTTGAAACTCATAAATTCAAACTGAGCTCATAAATTGTGACAGCCTCAGGGTGATGAGGGTGCTCACAGCTGCCTGCCACCAGCAAAAGGCCCCTCCTGGGCTTGGGCTGCAGCTCTTGGAGGTGATGTGTGGTGGAGCTGGAATCCTTCTGCCTTGGAAAATCACTGCTCAGCATGATTGAAACCTGTAGCTGGTGATGGAGGTCTCCGTGTGCTGTTGCCCTCCTGTCTGTGCTGGATGGTGGGGAGCTCATGGTGCAGGAGAGGTGTGAGGTTGTTCCTGCCAGCCAAGGTGTCCCAGTCCCTGCAGGACCACAGCATTGCTTCCCATGCCCAGCACACAGAAAAATCCATGTCTTCTCAGATTTTCTGAGCCAATGTGGAACTAATCTGTATCCCCACCTCTGCAGACAAACATCATCACTTCTGCTCTGCTTCCTGGGAGAGGTGCAAGCCAAAAGACCAAGAAAAAAAGGAACCAGATCAGCAAAACCCTCTTAATTTTTCCTGGCTCCAGCATGCAAAAGCACATAGAGTTTTTCCTGCTCTTCTCTGGGAAGTCTGTTCTGTTCAGGCAGGACCAGCCTTTTGTTCCTGGAGGCAGGGAAGTGTTTGCCATGGCAACATGGGAGGCAGCATTTGGGCTGTGCAGGGCATCCCTTGGGCAGCTCGTGGCCCTGTGAGCTGACAGGAGGACCTGGGAGCAGAGGGGCTGTGTTGTGTCTCCCCAGCCATCTCACATGTCCCTCTGTCACTTGTCCTTGCTGATTGTAGGGGGTGGAAGGGTGCAGCCTGGCTTTTCATGGAATCTTGGGATGGTTTGGGGTGGAAAGGACTTTAAAGACCATCCAGTTCCAGCCCCCTGCCGTGGACAGGGATGCCTTCCACTGGACCAAGCCCTGTCCAGCCTGGCCTTGGACACTTGAGGGCTGGGGCAGCCATTGCCTGGATGGTGGGGTGAGAGGTGGGCATTGCTGGGCATTGCTGGGAGCTGCCTTTCCTTGGCACACCTGGAGCTTCACCACCCCATAAAAACCTTTGCTTTGGTTGTGTCTTACAGACCTGGAGCTCCTTTCCTGCTGCCTCAGCCTGTGTGGAGGCTCCTCTCCACATCCATCTCCGGATGCTTTTCCCATTACTGCCCTGGCTGGGCTCCCTGCCCCAGAGGGGCTGGGGAAAGCACCCTCCAGCTCTGCCCCCCTTCCTCCCCTCCCTTTTTGTGAGATGGGGGCAGAGCAGGGCCACAAATGACATGATGAGAGCATGACATCAGGCTTGGCAGCGGGGCTGTCTGTCCTGACCAGCATTCTGTGTTCTGTGGAGTTAAGGAGCAAACAGCAGGGCACCAAAAAAAACCCTGTCCCCCCACAGCTGCAGAAATAACCCCAGGCTGGCACTGCAGGGCCTGTCTGAACATCCTGGAGGGACAAAGTGATTTCTCCTGCTCCCCTCCATCCTGGTGCTGGAGGGCAGGAGCTGAGTGAGGTGCTTTGTACCCCCAGAAGTTCCCTGAGCCCACCTGGCTGGAGGTGTCTGTGGTGGATCCATCCTCTCCCTCTCAGTGAGGTGGGCTGTGGTTATCCACAGCTCCAGGGAGGTTCAGGGATGCACCCAGCATCACACAAGGAGCAGGTAGCAGGGCTGGGATGGAGCTCAAGGCCCCCAAGGCTCAGGTTGTCGCTCTCATGACTAAATGTTCCCTTTTCCAAAGTTTCACCTTCTGACTTCTTTTCTAGGAGTATTTTAAAATCTCCTTTTGCTGAGCTGGTAAGTGAAATGTGCCTGTGTTTGCTGGGGCATTTGAGGAGCTGCAAGGGGAGCTCTCTGACACGTTCCTTGACCTGTTCCATAGCTGTTGGTGCATTTTGGTACATTTTTCTTTCTCCTTGTGGGGAGGGTGTCAGGCTGTGTGTGCAGGGCAGTGTCAATGGGGAGCCTTGTTTGCTGCTGGCTTCAGCTCTGCTTTGAACCTGCTCTGAATTTCCTCCAGCCTGGCAGTGGGCTGAGAAAACACAGTCGTGGCAGTTTGTGGCACTGCCAGGCTGAGCTCTGTCCCACAGCCTTTACCTTGGCTTTTATTGCTCAGTATTTCCTGGTTTGTTTGGTTTTTTCTGCAGCCCAGCTTGGTTCACAGCCACCTTTCCCATGCCAGGGAGGCACAATATGATTTTCCATACAGGTTGGAGAGGGAGCAGTGGG
Source organism: Serilophus lunatus (assembly GCA_013399895.1). Classification (NCBI taxonomy): domain Eukaryota; kingdom Metazoa; phylum Chordata; class Aves; order Passeriformes; family Eurylaimidae; genus Serilophus; species Serilophus lunatus. The sequence goes on from VXBA01000149.1 coordinate 26,409, forward strand.
AGAAGGCAGGCAGGCAGCTGGGAGCCCAGCTCCCTGACTCTTGGCTGGAGGTGGCAGGCTCTGGGTCTGCCTCCATTCCTTGTTCCTCCCAGCTGTCCTGTGAACAGGAGCTCTGCTTCCCTTGCAGGCTCAGCACTGAGGAGGTCAAGGAGAGTAAAAGCTGGGGGGGTTTTATACCAGTTGTGAAGGCAAGGGTAGCAAATAGAAGGGAATTGGCCCTGGGCTGTAGGTACTGGTGGGTACCAGCTGGTGCCTGGTCTGGGTGGAGTTCAGCAGCATCAGTGGGTGCTGGGCAGGAGACAGAGAGTGGCAAGGAAGGACTTGGGATTCCTTGGAAAGCATGTGAGCTGCAGTTAAGTGACAAAGCATCAGGGTATAGGAAGAGCTTGGTTTAATTACAGCCTCCAAGGGTTCAGAGCATTTGCAGCCTCTGGAGCTGAGCCCCAGCCTTCCCCTGTGAATCCCAGGGGTGGGACATCCCTGTGCTCTGGGCTGTGGGTCACTGTTGGCTTTGGGATACAGCAGTGGGTGCAGGGTAGATGGGAGAACTCAGGGGATAACACCAGGGCTTATCAGCTGGGTGATGGAGTGTGAAGGAGGGTGGCCAAGGTCCTTTATCAGCAGAGGAGTGAGGACAAGGCACAGGAGCCCTCTCCATTCCTGGCACTGTGACACTGTGAGCCATGACAGTGCTGGTGCATGTCCAGGTGTCCTGACACCCTCCTGAGCTTTCCTGGCTGTGCAAAGCACCACAGTCCCTGCAGGACATCAGAGGGTTGAGGTTGTCACTCATTAGTTTAAGGGGGACAGTCCTGGCCCCTCTCCTGTCAGGGAATTGGAGAGAATTCCAGGACCCCCTTGAAGCTCCTTTTCTCCAGGCTGAGCCCCCCCCCAGCTCCCTGAGCTGGTCCTGGTCCTCCAGCCCCTTCCCCAGTTGTGTTGCCCTTGCATTTCAAATAACTTTAACATTACTCAGTGGAGCTGGCTGACCCCTAGGAGTTGAGCATTTGGGTCTTGGCCTTCCCTTATCTGAAGTTTAATAAGTGTTTCTTTTGAGATAAAATGGAAATAACAACAAAGGATGTTTGTAAAGGGCTGGGGATGGTGCCAGGCAGCCTCTCCTGGCTGGCACTTGTGGCAGAGGGATGGAGCAGAGCAGACCTGCCCTGCTGGGATCCTGCACTTGGGAAGCAGCAGGAGGAGAGGGATAGAGAGAAAGCTGCAGGGAGGGCTTGGGGCTGGGTGCCCCCAGGCTCAGGTGTGAGGGTGAGAGCTTCCCCCTGCCCTGTGCTCCCCCCACTTTGGGAGAGGGTTAGAAATGGCAGAGCCCTGTTTTTGTAGCAGCTGAATGGTTTGTTTTGGAGGTCTTGCTTGTCTGGGCAAGGAGCAGGAAGGCATCTGAGCTGAAACACCATTTCCTTCCCTCCTGGACTTGAGGTGCTGCCTAAAAACTAACTGGGTGATTTCCAGGTATTAAGGAGGAGCAGAGAAATATTTGTGCTGGTCTCCCTGTGAGGTAACTGGGTGGTGATCTGGTCCTTTCCAAACTGCAGCAAGAGCTGCAGGAAGGTGCAGGGCCAGGGGCACAATGTGCAGGAGGTGCTGGAGGAGAAGTGGAGCTGGAGGCTCCCCAGGGAAGGGCCTGTTGTGGCTGGGATTCCAGTCTGAGCTGTCTTGGGTGCTTGTCTTCCAAGTGGGTTTGGGGGTGACCTTGGTGTCCCCTGTGCAGAATGTGACCCCCAGGGGGCTGTGTCACTTCAGCCAAGGATGCTCTGTGCTCCTCCACTGCTGTCCCAGCTGCCCCAAGACAAAGATCATTGGTGTGATCAGATATTTTTGCTAAAATCCTCTTTCTTAGTGTATTTGTCAAGTTCTTATTTTGCACATTTCTTGGACTTCTGTACTGGGGTTGTTGGTGAACTTTTTTGAATCCACTCTTGGCTTGGCAAGGAACTCCCAGACAGCAAAATCAGGGAAAATAAACCTTTTAAGGAGACATCCATCCCTGTTACTTATCCCCAGGTTTCCTGGAATCATACACAATTTTCCTGCCAGTTTGGCAGAATTATTTTCATTTGGATAAATGAAATTTCAATGTCAGATCAAACCAAAAATTATTTAAGGGGTAAAAATAGGAGGTGAGACAGCCAGAAGGGAAAAAGGTGAGGAAAGAAATGGCAGGAGATCTGCTCCAGTGGCGTGGTGTGTCCAGCCCTGTGTGCTCCCTGGAGCTCTGCCAGAGATCCAGGGATAAGAACCATGGACTCAGAACTCATGGACTCAGAATAAAGTGTTTTGGTGCTGCTAAAAGAAAGTTTAGGCTAAAGGAGATTAGTCTGAAACCAAAGTGTGAAGTTTACTGGGAACAAGTGGAGGCTGATCAGCAAAACTTTCACTCCTTCCCTGAGTGACATTTAAAATTGGGAAAGAGGATGGGGGGTGAGGAGAGCTGGGCTGGACAGGGACAGTTGGGTTTGGATATATTGATGTTACTGAGAGTTACTGGAGATTTTTTTTTTAAGCAGTGTTCCCTTTAGAAGGACAATCTGCCCTGATTTCAAATGGAAAATATTCTTTATTGCTTCTTCTTCTTCTTCCATTTTAAGCTTTTCCAAAGAGACACAAAAAGATATTTAAATTGTAGAGTTGACACATCAATTGTGTAATTACTGATCAGGGCTTTGGCACGAGAAATGCACTTGGAAGTTCCTCTTAAATTTTCCTTTAAGTTAATTATTACTTCAGTCTAAATATTTCTTTATGACTTCTTTGAACATATATTAGACTTGAATATTTTTTAAAAGGGTGCATCACATTTAGTGCCACTTTTGTCATGGCTGTAACTGCTCCAGGTGAGGGGCACATCATGAGAGTCCTGATCTCTGTGTACACATTATATGAGGAGCAAATGCTTTATGGTTGGGAAAGGTGTTTTCCTTGGCTGGGAGAAATAAATGCTCCACTTATCACCCCAAACTTCCAGTTGGGAGTCTGGCTGGAGAGGCTCTGCTAAGTGCTGGTGATGGAGATGTGACAAAAGGAGGTTGAATGAAGGCTGATAATGGTGTTTTCTTTCTCCAGGGATCTTTCCAATAACAAGATCAGTGGTTTAGATGTTCAGCTCTTCAGAAGCCTGACTTCACTGGCAAAGCTGTGAGTACCCCCTGCCCTCCCTGTCCCCCAGCTGAGCTGGGCCCTGGCCCTGCTGTTCCACAGGTTACCTTGTCCTTGCTCAGCCCCCTCTGCTGAGCCCAGATTGTCTTGTCCATGGGCTCCTTTCTCAGGGCCTTGAGCTGCTCAGTGCAGTGATTTGCCAAGTGGCATTCAGGATTGGGCAGGATGTGACCCTCTGTGCTGCTGGTTGGAGAGGAGATCAAGGGCAGAGAATGAAATGATCACAAGATGTGTCAGTGCATGGAAAATCATGGAAGCTCAGACTGGTTTGGGTTGGAAGGGACCCTAAAGCTCACCCAGTGCCCTGGGCAGGGACACCTCCCACTGCCCCAGGGGGCTCCAACCTGGCCTTGGACACTGCCAGGGATGGGGCAGCCACAGCTCCTCTGGGCACCCTGTGCCAGGGCCTGCCCACCCTCCCAGGGAAATGCTGATAAAGCTGCAGTGACCAGGAAGCTGCTGCTGAGGTGATGAATTTTCCTTTCCCTTTTTTTGCAGAGATATAAGCCACAACCAGATTTCTACATTAGAAGATGGAATATTTGATAATTTATTTAATTTAAGTGAAATGTAAGTTCTTCCTCTTTGTTTTCCACTTCTTTATTTAGACCTTTTCTTGAAGCATCTCTTCCCTTCCCAGTGGGGTGGGATCTCTGGGGTGTCTCCAGTTTCTTCCTTAAGCTGTGTCCTGCTCCAGGGCTCTGTTGGTGCCCTTCAAGCCTGGCTTCTGTTTCTTTCTCCTGGATACATCCAACCTCTTCCACTGCTTTCTTGTCTTCCTTGCTTGTCTCCCACCCCAGCTGGGCTCAGGTTCCTGTCTCTGACCGTGCTCTGGATCACACTCACTGTCCTGTTTGTGTGATCACACCTTGGGACTGGGGGATCTGATGGTTCTGCAACATGGAAGGTCCTGCCTGAGATGTCCAAGTCACCTGAAGATGCTGTCCCTAAGTGATCCAAGTTTTTAGGTTCTGTTTTTTAAGTAATTTAAGCCTTTTGATGTTCTGTGAAGGGAGATGAGGGGAAACCACACATTTCCAGGAGGGGAATGACAGTTCTGTGTCTGAATGAGCCAAAGGATTAGCCCTGTGCAAGCCCTCTTGGCAAGCAGGGGAAAAGCTCAGCCCCACGTCCTGCTGGAGGACAGGACACAAAGGACATTCTCAGCTCTGCACTTTTGCTCTCACGTGGCTCTGGAAAGACACAGAGGCCCTGGGCTGGGTCCCAGGGAGCCTGTCCCTGCTGGGGCTGGTGACAAAGTGGTGCTTCCAGCCCCAAACTCGGGGTTCAGCCCCTCTGGCATCAGCTGCACTCCGAGCTCCCAGCTCCATCCTGCTCACAGCTGAGTGCCAAAGGCTGTAATTTGGATCAAGCTTAGCTGCAATTAAAGTTTCCATCTTTTCATTAAACTGCCACATGGAAAGATTATCATTGGCTTTGCATTTCTTTTTTTTTTTTGACAGATCAATTTTATTCTCTTAGCTGTTTTTTAATGGAGCTGTAAATAGTCTCCCAGAGCAGGAGGGGCTCCCTCACATCCAGGGGCTGTTGGATGGCAGATTATTTTAGAAATAAGATTGTGTCTGTCATTTGCTTCTAATTGCAACAATTATTTGTGGAGGTAAAAAAGTACTTGGAGTACTTGCCTAATTCTAGCCTCTAGAAAAATCACGTTAATTATTGCTTGATTCCCTATTCATTAACTCCCCTCCCAGTTATTCCAAAGCCTTTCAGTGGAGTGGCACAGATGGGAACAGGGAGGGCTCAGCACACTGCTGTAATTAACACTTAGCACATGTCACATTAATCCCTAACTATTTCTGATCTCCCCCTGACAGAAACTTAAGTTGGAATCCATTTGTTTGTGACTGCAAACTGTCCTGGTTGCCCCGTTGGGTGGAAGACAGAAAAGTGAGAGTTCTGGAGGCGTCGGACACGAGATGTGCCCACCCCCCTGAGGTGGCAAACCTGTCCCTCTTCGAGGTCCCCTTCCCCAATGCCACTTGTGGTAAGGCAGTGCTGTGGGGGTGGAGATGGTTGAGCCAGTGGGAGTGATGGGCCCTGGGGCAGCTGGGATCACATCAGCCCCTCCAGACCTCAAGTCTACAGTTCTAATCCAATTAGGTGAATGTTGGTCACATAGGCTGAACTCTGGTGCCCCAGGGGTTGAGTCAGTCATGTCAAGGCTGAGATTAACACTGATGGCAGAGCAGGTGTCAGGCAGCCACCACAGGACACTGGCTCGGTGACCTCCAGCCTCAGGCTTTCATTCTCTCAGGGTTTTAAGCAGTGACATCTCATGAGGACACGCTGAGTTGAGTCTTTGCAGGTGTCAGGGCTCCACCTCGGGGGGGGTTAGATGTGCACTGCCCTGGTACACAGCCCATCACCTGCTCCAGGTGTATTCTTCTGTTTGCTTGGTCAGCAGAAAGGTCACACAGGGATTAACTGAGAAAGGGAGAGCCTGAAGAAAACTAATCCTGCCTGGATGCTCTGCTCTCCGTGAGTAAGGGAGAAGGAGGGGCAGTTAGTCCTCTCCATGGCCTGATCTCCTTTAATTTGTGACAGGAGGATGCAGAGATGAGGCTGAGGGATGTGGAGCACAGTGCTCCCCACGACCAAAATCCAGATTGTAGTTGCTCCTCTTTCCCTGACAAAGCTACCCCAGTTTGCAGGAATTACCAAAGGGAAAAACACTGGCGCTGCTACTCCCCTTGGTAATTGGTTGTTCTCTCTTAAACTTCTTCAAGCCAGGGTGGAAACAACAATGTGAGGCTCTTCTGGGTGCTTCAGTGTGATGGGAGTAGGCTGGGACAGCCTGCCAGCTACTGACAGTTATTACTGACCAGCAGGCAGTGAGGAATGACCAGGCTGGGGGGTGAAAAACAGAGCAGTTCTCATGCTGTGATCCCCCTCGTGGGACTGCTTTTAGGAGAAGTGGCTCAGCATTTGCAGGAAGGCCGTGGAGGAAGCTGGACAGTTGGATGGATTCTGTCTGGGAAGATCACACGGAACTGTTGAGATGTTTGGGGGAGATGTTGTAGCAACCAGCAGGAAGAGCAGAGCCAGCGTGGCTGGGCTGCGTGGGTAGGGGCCGAGGGAGAGGCCCTGCCTGGGTGTTTGTGGCAGGGAGACATCCCACCCTGTGCAAGCCAGGGAGAGGGAATCAAAGTCAGGGGAATGGGTAGTTCCCCAGGGAATGGGCTGTTCCTCTGGGAATATGGAGCTGCGTGGCTGCCAGTGCTCTGTGTGTCCGTGTGTGTTTGTGCTCCCTGTAACCACACACGTGTTGTGTCTGTGCACCCCTCCTGTGCTCATCCATCCACCCCTCGGGTGCAGGCTGTGCCTGGCATTGTCCTCATCTCCAGCACCACGTTTTGCCTGCGAGGAGGGAAGCTCTTGGCTCTCCCCACGGAGGGAGGTGGCTGCAGGGTCTGCCCAGCTCCAGCATAGTCCTGCTACTGCTCAAGAATGTTTGGTTATGGAGCTGTTGCTGAAGGTCCCAGGCAGCATCTGGTGAAACAGGCTGTACCAGAGCCAGCCTGAGTACCAACAAGGGACAACCTTTTGTCATGGTCTCACTTGGTGGCATGTCCTGTGAGCTCCTCTGAGCGTCAGACGCGGTGGCTCCGTGTCCCAGGGGACTGCCAGGCTCCCCAAAGCCTGTTTTGTGTACTGAGTGTTGCTGCTCCATAAATCTGTGTGACTGGCTTGTTATTTCTGTCATCAGTAATTAGCATAAAGAGTTTGGAAACTGTTGCTGAGGGATTAAAGACTTCCCAGGCAAGACTCAAAAAGGAAATGCTCGGAGTAGGAGCTGTGCAGGAGAATTCTATTCCCAGGAGTGTGGGATGGTGTCTCTCGGAGTGTTTCACCAAACCATGGGCTCACAGTGTTGGTTTGCAAGAGGATCTTCTGTTCTGTCCTGCAGGAGCTCCGTACATCACGTGTCTCACAAGCAATCACACAGAAGAAGCTGAGCTTGTCATCCTCTTCACCTCTATCCACCCCGGGAATCTCACCGAGGAGACCTGCAGCGCCCTGTGTTACGCTGAAGATCAGGAATACGGAGGTTTCAGCTCCCAGGGGCAGTGTTTGTGTGGAGCTGCCCATGAAACAAACTCTTCCTCGGGCTGTTTGCCATTTTGCACTGAGCATTTGTCCGGGCAGGGCTGTGGTGGCCCGTCACTCATCCCCTCGCCCTTCCAGGCACAGCTGCCTGTGTCTTTCACAGGACTCCAGCCCCGGTACAGCCTACAGCAGGCTGTGCTCTTTAATGTCAGTATTCCCATTGCTGTCAGCACTTTACTGTGGGAATTTGGGGACCAGACAGAGGTTCTCAACACCACTGGAAATGCAGCTGTGCACACGTATGCCTTACCTGGGCGGTACAACGTCACTGTCACCATCCTCGTGGGCACCAAGGTTTTACACGAGCAGGCAGAAATTGAGGTGGTGGCTTCACCCCAACAGTTGGAACTGCAGTGTCCTTCCTTAGTCAGGACAAACGAGAGTCTGGACATACGGATCCGCAACAGAGGCGGCACCGGCCTCTCGGTGCTGTACGGGATCACCCTGGAGGCTGGAGAGCTGGGCAGGGGTAAGTGGGGCTGGCTGGGTTGGTGCTGGGCAAGGGAGGGGTGCCATTGGGTCCCTTTGCCTCCTTCCCAGCCAGGGGATGACTCCTTTGGAGGCTCCTTGCTCCCCTGACCGGGCAGCGTTTTGCACTTCAGGAGCGAGCAGGGGTTCTTGTCTTCGAGGCCAGGACATTCCTGGGGCCTCTCTTCCCAGACTGGGTTGGGACACGTAGCCTACAGAAAGGACATCACACTTGTATTCTTCATGCAGCAGTTCACCCCATGTGTCCCCCTGATGGCTTGGTTTTCCCTGGCAATAACCACTGCTACCAGCTGGTGGTGGAGAAGGAGGAGTGGCTGGAGGCCCAGCGGCACTGCCAGGAGCACGGCAATGGGGAGCTGGCTTTTGTCAGCAGCCCCGAGATCCAGACCTTCCTGGTTGCTCATGTCATCAGGTAAGTGAGGAGGGTCAGGGTTAGGATCCCCTTTGGATGGGTTTGGTGTTCTTGGGGTCACATCTGCAGAGGGGTCCCGAGGGAGGGTCCTGCCGTGGCTCAGGGAGGAGATGGTGGAGGTGAGGCTGCTGAACAAAGAGGAGAAATGAGCAGAGCTTGAGAGCCCTTGCTGGATTTGGCTTCTTTGCTTAAAGGCTGTGGAGAGAAGGAAAGGAATGGGGGCAGAATGGCTGGAAGTAACAGCTGGGAACTGAAGATAGATGAATTCTTACACGCTGATTTTGTTCCTGTGGGTGCATCTGAAATGGTGTGGAGAGTTGCAGGGCCAGGAGGACACGGGGCTGGGGTGAGCAGACCTTCCACCTGGATTTAGAGTGAAAGAGAATAGGCTTAGATTGAATGTTAGGAAAAAATTATTTCCTGGGAGGCTGGAGAGGCCCTGGCACAGGGTGCCCAGAGAAGCTGTGGCTGCCCCATCCCTGGGAGTGTCCAAGGCTGGGTTGAATGGGGCTTGGAGCCACCTGGGATAGTGGGAGGTGTCCCTGCCCATGGCAGAGGGTGGGACTGGATGGTCTTGAAGGTTCCTTCTGACCCAAACTGTTGTGAGATTCCATGACTCTACATGTGCAGCAAAACCTGCAGGCTCAGGTTGGGCAGGTGGACAGGGCCAGGTGCTCGTGTCCAGAGGGTGACAGGGGGATGAGGGTGACCTGGGGTTAGGGGTGGTCTTGCAACTAGCTCCCTCCATCAGCAGAGCTGCAGCTGGATTGTCCCATGTTGACACCATGGTGTTGAGCAGCTCCTGTAGCAGAGCCTGGGCCAGTGCTGCAGTCCTGCCTCCCAGACAGGATCCTGCACCCTTCCAGACACGGCTGCAGCCTGAAGCCCAGACCCTTTTCCCTCTTGTTTCTCATCCTGTTGACCCCTCTCAGAGTGTCAGGCTCCAGCAGCATCTGTTCCACCTCAGGGTTGGGCTTTATAAACAGAGAGCACTGCAAGTGTCAGCCTTTGATTAAATCCGCCCCTCTGAGTGCCCTTTCCCCAGCCAGCCCTTTTTTTGGGGAGGGAGGACAACCAGGAGAGCTCTCGGGGCCTGACAGCCCTTGTCAGCGCTCCCAGCTGCAGATGTGGGAGATGGGCTCTTCATAAACACATCCCAGAGAGCACATGGAAGGGAACAGCTGCATGTGACGTGGGCTTTGAGCTCCTGCTCGAGGGCTGACAGCCCCTGCTTCCCAGACTTGTCTCCCTGCCCTGTTCCCTTCACACGGGGCTTTATCCTGAGATTGCAAACATGTGTTCCCTGCTCTGGGGAAGAGGCTGTCCCCCTGCCAGGGCTGGGAGCTGGTCACTCGGGGCTCTGATGTGTCAGGCTTTGCGTGCAGGGCTGATGGGCACGGAAATCACAGGGACTCGGAGGGAACGAGCTGCCCAGGCTGTTCCCCAGCTGCTCTCCCCAGCCCCCTCTATTCCCTGTATTTATTTTATTAATCCATTCAGATAAACATGAAGGAGGCCATTGCAGGAGGCAGTTTCCCTGGTAATCAAAGGCGAATCAGCCGAGCTGCAGGTTTTTGGAACGTACAGCTTCCATAGTTTCTGATGGGAGAATGGCAGAAGCAGGAAGCTGTTTCCCATTAGAACAGGCAGCAGCAAGGACCACTCTCCTCTCCTTTGCTCCTGATGTGGGATGGCCTCCCCAGGAGCAGCAGGTACTGAGCTGGTCCTTCCCTGCCTCCAGGGGACGGGGATCCAGCAGAGGATGGGACTTTCTCAGGGACCCCACTTTCCCCTCTGGGTAGCACAGAGCCCCTCTCCCCTTCCAAGCCTCCCTAGACTTGTTCTGCTCCTGCTGCCCCAGCAGGTCAGCTTGGTCCTTCCTCAGAAGCAGAGGGATGTTCACATCTTGCTTCTAAAAAGGGAATTCAGAGTCCTCCCTGCAGGAGAATGGGCAGTGGGGCAGGGTGGAAGCCAGCCAGCAGCTTGTCTTCTAGTTTTTCCCTTCTTCCTTGCCTTATTTTTTTTTCCTGATGACTTTCAGTTAGCTCATAGCTGGAATTGGAAAAGGAAAGTTTTCCTGATGGCAGAAAAGAGACAGTTTCCTACCCTGCTTTCCCTAATCCCCTGCCAGGGGTTTGAGAGCAGAACACAGCCCTTATTTATTTTTTAATCTTATTTGCAGTGAAAACTACTGATTCACAGAACAGTTATTTTTGTCATCATTTTTCAGCGTGACCTCATGAATCATTTCATCTGGCGTGGGCCTGGGAGTGGAGAGACACCAGTTATCTCCCCAGTCTGCTTTGCAGAGCCATTGTATCACCCCAGGAACACACTGGGGCAGGCAAGGTCATGGCAGGATTGATTGCAACCTGCGGGAGGGAGCGTGGAGAAGAAGCTGAGGGCTTGGAAGGGTGCAGGCTGTTAATATGGAGAAGTTAATAGAAGTTAATATGGAACAAATGCCTCCCTTTCTGCTGGGTGCGATTAGAAACAGTTGTCCAGGCTGTTTGTGGCTATGAAAGACTGCTCAGCACTTCCCACCAGAATCTCTGCTGGGATCCAGCCAGCTTCCAAATGGGGAAGGGACGTTTCATCTTCCTAAATGAACCTGGCAGTTCCTTCTGTGTGTGGGGTTCAGCTGCCTGCAGTGCTTCGGCCTCTGCCTGTCCCCCCTGGCTGCTGCATTTCCATGGAGGCTGAGGAGCTGATCATCTCCATGAGCTGCATCCAAGAGAACAGGAGCTCCCGATCCTGGCACTGTTGAGCTTTAATCCTGCACTGGTGCCAGTTCCATTTGCAGTGGAGAACTGACCAGTGGCAAATCTCACAGGTCCGAGCAGACGAAGCGCGAGGATCCAGCTTTCTCAGACTGTTCTGTTTGACTGTATCATTCCTCTTAGGTCATGACTCAAAACAGGCTTAAAAGAGCCTGTCAGACTCATTTAAGCTGCAGCGTGGGCAGGTCATGGTAACAGAGTGCTCTGCTCCAAGGGGTGTGAGCTTTGAGTCAACTTGCTCATGACAGAATCATAAAATCACAGCATGGTTTGGGTTGGAAGGGACCTTAAAGCCCATCCAGTTCCACCCCCTGCCACGGGCAGGGACACCTCCCACTGTCCCAGGGGGCTCCAACCTGGCCTTGGACACTCCCAGGGATGGGGCAGCCACAGCTTCTTTGGGCACCCTGTGCCAGGGGCTGCTCACCCTCTTGGGGCAGAGGTGGAGAGTGGTGGTGTGCTGTGGAGGAGCTGTTACTGAGGAGCCAGGTTCTGATGGTAGAATGGAAATTGAAACCCTTTAGCAACTAGAAGACTTCATTAAATGCAGCCTGTGACATCCCAATGAAGCTGTTGCTATTAAGATTATTATTTTTAGAGAGAACCATAGATGGCAGCTGTCCCAGCTCTTTCTAATACTCATGATTTCCTGAAATTCCCCCTCCCCCTTCTTCTTTTTTTCTTTTTTTTTTTTTTTGAAGGAGCCTCGATGTCTGGATTGGATTCAATGATTTTGCAAGCTCTGGAGCACAGCAAAGAGGGGAAGGATTTAATCTGGAGAGCTGTCAGAACTGGCTGCCAGGAGAACCCCATCCATCCAACGCTGACCACTGCGTCCGGATGGGCCCGACGGGCCAGTGCAACACGGACCTGTGCATGGCCAAACACAGCTACGTCTGCGAGTACAAACCCAAAGGTGGGCTCTGCTCCTCCTCTGGCACTGGGGGCTGGCAGGTCACTGCTCTCACTGGCATGTGCCAAGGAAAGGTAGGGCTGCAGGGAGAGGGTCATCCAGGGCATCGCCACAAAACGAGTGGGATGTGCAACAGCAGTATTCCCAACAGAGGCTTGGCTGATAGCTTCCAACTTTAGCCCAAAGGGAAGGATTTGGCCCACTCCCATCTTTCCCCATCAGCAAAAGGAGAGAGAAGGGTGAAACTCTGGGGGTAGAAACAGCTTTTCACTCTTACTTGAGCCATCTCTGCAGCTGCCAGGATTCGAGGCCATAGTGCTGCCTTGGTGTCCTCTGTGGTGGTGTGTGGTCTGTGAGATGTTGGGGTTTGGTAGCTTAAAAGCTCATTAGGTGAGTGGTGATGTCATGTGTGCTATGCAGCTTTTCCAATCTTCCAAAGCAGTGTAGGGAGTAGGAAAGAGAGTGGACATGAAATGTGGGAGAAGATTTAGGTCAGAAGGAAAAGCCATTGCTAGGAAGAGGGCACTTGTCCTGGTCAGAGAGGCAGCAGCAGATGGTTGTGGTCAGTCTCCAGAGCCTCACCTGGCTTTGAGTGAGCCACAGTTGTTTCCACTGGTAGAAACCAGCTGGCCCTGGCCACATTTCCATGGAGTCCACGAACACAGGGAGGATGAGGAGTGTACCTCATGCTCAGAAACTCAAAGCAAATCATTAGTTGTTGGAAAGGAAAATTATTTACAAGGTTCCTAGAAGTCAAAATTGCTGAGAATTGCAAATGTTACTTGTGTGGGATAAGAAATAAATCAAAAAACCTGTAAAAAGAAGGAAGGTACAGGATTACAGATCTGCTTCTCCAGTACAGCTGGACAGACTCCTGACAGCTGCACAGACTGCTCCTGCTGCAGCTTTGCAGGGTGGAGGGAATACCTCAGGCCTTGCTGAGTCTCACAGGCTCTGTTCAAATATTTCTTTTGTAAACAGGAGTTCTCCTAAATGCTGAAAACTTCTTTGAGGGGGACGCTGTGTTTGACACGCACGAGGCCGCGAGGGACGTGGCCGAGGCTGTGCTGTTGGATCCATGGCAGGCTGAGGAGGTGAGCAGGATTTGCTCGTCCTGCTGCTGTCAGGGGAGCCTGGGGAGGCACAGGCAGGTGAGAGCCGTGTGTGTTTTGCAGGCCATGGAGTTCCCTGCGCTGGCATTCAGGCACGAGGGGTATCTGACTGCCCTGGAGTTGGGGACACAGGAGCTGCATCAGCCTGTCCAAGTGAGGTTCCAGGTGCACAGACCAATGCATGGAGAAGGTGAGGCATCTCCTCGACACTTGTGGGTTTGATTGTGGGAGGTGGTGCCATCGGGGGCCGTGCCAAACTGGTTTTGGCCCTGCGGGCTCCTCTGGCTTCAAAGCTTTGGAGCCTTAAAGGCTCAGAGATTTGGTTCTGTTTTCTGAGGAGGTTAAAGTGCAGGATCTGCAGGTAGGGTTGGACAACCTGAGGCTGCCTTGGAGAACTGGTTGTCCTGGAGAAAACAATGGAGGGAGAATCCTTTCCCAGTGCATGAACAGAATGTGAGTGTAAGGAACATGTGTAGAAGTTAATTAATCTTCTGAGCTGCACTTTTTTCCTTTGGGAAGACACATGTCAAATGGAAATGTGTTCTGGTCCATCTGGCCCCACGGGTTAACGAGGAAGAACATTTTCCTGAGCCCATTTTTTCCTGATGGATGAGATAATCTAAAAAGCCTTTTATTCCTCGTACAACAGCTCAACAGTCACAGTTTTGGCAACAGTTAATTCTGCAGCAGAATGTTTGTTGTAGCCGTAGGGTTGGCTGGTTACAAAAGGATCTTTTTTGACACTGACAAGCTGATACTTTGACATGAAAACATTAACTTCAGAAAAGTTGCTTAATGTGTTTTCAATGTCAAAGCCAGCTCTGCTTTCTCTTGGACTCGCTTTTGCTTGAGCACAGATCTCTTTTAGAGTGCAAATTGATGCGTTCTCCCTGGAAAAGGGACAACTTTGGTTTTAAAGATCTTTGTGAATTTTGCCCATAAAACAGGACACTTCAGTAGCACCAGGATATGCTGCAGTTGCAGCTTTTTACACAGAGTAGAGCCATCATCAAAGTGAAAATGGGGAATTTGGAGCAAAGTGCACCAGCAGTCTTATTGGTGAGAATGGTGATCGTTGCCTTCTCTTTCCCTTATTCCAGACTACCAAGAGGGAAACAACACTACAGAACCATTCCACCCTGCTCAGGATGATGGGAACAGGACGCTGCTGGAATGTCCTCCTGGTTTCCAGTGGTGTCATTTGACTGATTTGTGCTCGTCCCACAGCAACTGCTGCAACGTGAGCGAGTGTGCCAACAGCAGTTCCTTCAGCAGCAGCCCTGCCCCTGGGTCCCTGCAGCCCAACATCAGCCAGCTCAGCTATGAACTCATCAAGGAATTTCTCTTTATGATACCAGCTGGCCCCTCTTCCCAATATCTGGTCAGTGTTTACCAGCTGTTGTAACCAGTGAGCAGGTGGGGCAGTTTTCTCCTGAGGGCTTTGGGTAAATTGGAGCTGTGGCAGATGGAGATGCTGAAGTCAATAGAAATGAAAGGACGTGTCCTGTGCCACACATGCCACCACTGTCTCTCCCCTGCTCTAAGCCATGGGCTCCCTGCAGTAACTTGCCATAGCAGAGTTGGGGAGAAGGTTCAAGAGGGTGGGGAGTCCCTGGCACAGGGTGCCTGCCCAGAGAAGCTGTGGCTGCCCCATCCCTGGGAGTGTCCAAGGCCAGGTTGGAGCCCCCTGGGACAGTGGGAGGTGTCCCTGCCCAGGGCAGGGGGTGGGATGAGATGAGCTTTAAGGTCCCTTCCAACTCAAAGCATTCCATAATCCTTTGGAAGGACAGTGCAGATTGCTTGAGCTATTCCCATGGCATTAACACATTGGAGGTGGAGAGTAAAGCTGATCTCTGTGTTGGCACATTTGATTCAGAGTGGCCGAGGAGATCAGAGTGGAAGATCTCCCCATGCTGTGTTTGGATCTGTGGCTTTTCAGTTGGTTCCCACCAGGCAGGAAATCCAGCATCTTTCTCAGACAGGAGTTACGTGCTGAGTGCTCTTAACGTGAGACATTCACCCAAAAATGTCTCCGCTCTCTGCAGGTCTCGTTCAGAAAAGAAAATATCTTTGTCAGGGCTGGGGATGTCTTCAGCATCCAGCACAATGCTGTCTCAGGCTCCCTCCTGCAGTGCCAGCCCAGAACCAACGTCCTACGTGTGAACTCCTCCGAGTGGGCCCCGGGCCCGTCCGACGGCCCCGTGGGTCCCGCCTGGATTAACGGCTCCCTCTGCTCTCTCCGGATCCGCTATGCTGAGGAGCAGCTGGTCCCACTGCTCAGCCCCCACAACGCGGGGCTGGATCAGCCCGGTCACTACACGCTCAGGGCCGGGGTGGACAACGGGCTCTTCAGTGCCAACCTGTCCTGCAGCTTCTGGGTGACCTCACGGGTGTCCGGCCTGCGTGTCATCCACCCCGCTCCCCAGGGCAGCAGGGTCTACCTGCCGACCAACCACACCACCCTGGTGGTCAAACTGTCCTCGGGGGCGAACGCCACGCTCACCTGGCCGGGGGACAACCGCACCGTGCCCTTCACGGGGTCCTGCCCGGGGGCCGTGGCCCGGCTGACGGCACAGTGTGCCAGGGACAACAATGACACCTGGTTTGCTGTGGTCCAGCTGAGCGGCCTCAGGGAAGGGCTCAGCACCCACGTGCTGGTGGCGGAGAACTCCGTGAGCTCCCAGAACATCACGGTCACGGTGAAGGTGGAGGAGCCGATCCGGGGGCTGAGGGCCACCCCGGACCCCGAGAGCAGAGTCCTGCTCAATACACGGGTGGTGAGTGGTTGCTGCTGCTCTTAATTCATCAGCCGTGGGCTTAGCCTGTCCCCTTCAGCTCTCAGGTGTGTGTTTGGCTCGGGGGAGGCCGGGCTGGGGGAGCACTGCTTGCTGCTAAGCTCCCAGGCCGCGCTGCTGCAGGCACAGGCATGTGGCACAAGCACTGGTGCTCTCCAGCAGGAAGGGCAGCTCGGCTGTAGGTTCCCTTGAATCCCCTCAGAGGTCAGGCAGTACCTCCTGGTACTGGGGAATACTGGCTTTCCAGTTCCACAGGAGCCCAGAGGTGTTATGGAAGGCCAGTATTCTTTCTTTTGACTTGTCAAGGTGTTTAGATTTGCGCTGCTAAATCCTTACGTCAGCTGGCTGAAGCTGTAAGAATCCATGCAATTCTTGGAGTTACTCTGGTGTTTGCAGAGTTTTTGTTCTCCAATCCACTGTTCCCAGAGCCCTGGGAACCTGTTCAGTAACTGCCCCAAATGCTCTGTTCAAGCTCTGGCTGCTTACAGCAGATCCCTGCATCTCTTGGGCTTACCCTTCCTGGCTGCCACGTTCTGCTCAGGAGGCATTGTTGGTGTGAGGAGGGACCTGACCTGTCCAGGTCAACCCCTTTAGCTTTTGGGTCAGGCACCATCCGTGGATGAGGATCAGAGGCTCAGCTTACAGGTGTAGGTAAAGCCAGTTTTTTTTTTCTGTGAAGATGCCAGAAGATTTTTTAGACCTGATCACAAGAGCAGAGCGCTGGTCTGTGGGAGCTGGGAGTGTGGGATCTGCTCCCTGCTCTGCTGGAGATTTATGGAGTCAGGATTTCTCCATCAGCAGCAGAGCCACAGGTTATGTGTCACCTCTGTGGTGCAGAGCACTTCTGCAGGTCTGAGGTGCCTCCCAGTCTGGCTCTGCTCCCTCTCCAGTTCAGCTGGAGATCTCCTGGGAAGTGCTGCCGTGCTTTTCTCTTGCACTAGTGTGAAATGTTCTCATGCCTTTCAGAGCTACATCCCTGTGATGGAGGCTGGGTCAGATGTGACTTTCCGATGGACAGTAGATGATAAGCCATCTTTCACTTTTTACAATGTTGTCTTCAACGTTATCTACCAAAGCCCAGCTGTGTACAAGCTTTCGGTAAGCCAAGGCCTTTCCCATGATACCATTTCAACCCTGGGTTTCCATCTCATGCCATAAATTCACCAGGAAAAGCAGCAGGGAGAGGAGAAGGCCGAGTTGAGTGTAGGTTTTCACTGTGCTCCCTGTGAGCTCATCTGCTGTTTCTGACTGAGCTGCTCTTCCAAATGCAAATAGTTTCTTCTATTCTTCCATTACTTTTCTGTATTCTTCATCTTTGTGTTCTCCTCTCTTCTCCATGTTCTCCTTTCTGTACTTGAAGTGTCTGTGCTTCCTTCTCTCCAGCAGGAATGAGGCAGGGAGCCCCTGCTTTGGAAGGCAGGAGCTATGGATTCAGAGCCAGGCAGAGGCAGGATGCAAACATGACTTCCATGAGCAGGACAGACCTAATCCCACAAGCTCTTCTGTCCTCTGTCCCGTTCTCTTTCTCCTGGTGCAGACTGGGATGCTGGGTTTTGGCATGATCCCAGAAGGATGAAGCAGAGAGTCTGGGCCAGGGGAGATGTCTGTTGGAGAACAGGAGTTTATCTCTCCCCGAACATCTTTCTGTGTCATGCCCTGTATTGCCAGGCAGAGTCTCTTCTGGTCCAAGTTGCTTGATCTGCTTGCAGGATGACTCTTGGCTTCCTGAGGATATTCAGGCCCAGCTCTGAGGCCACGCTAGCACTAATTTGCTTGGTGCAGCACTAATTTGCTGGGTGAAGCACTGTGCTGATGAGCCTGGATTGCTTTCACTCACAGAGCTCCAAGGTGTCATTAGCCTGGGGGGCACTGGGTTCAATGTAGCAGAGCCACAGAAGCCTAGACATGAACTTTTATCTGTTGGGGTGGGATGTCTTCACTCAGCTGGGGTTGAAGGATCCCTCTCAGCAGCTCAGCCCTCTTGCAGGTGAGGAGGTAGCAGGATGCTCTGTCACCATGTGCTATGTCAATGTTAAATGTCTAGATAATCTTGAGGATCCTGCTCTACTTCTGTCACATCTCCTCAGTCTCTTGCCTTCCTTTCCCTCCTCTGCCCAGCCTTGCTCTTCCTCTCTGTGCCCACCACACCAGGATCCTGGAGCTGCACTTTGTGTGCTTGGTTTTCTGAGTCTCTCCCATCCCTGCCCTCTATGCTGGAAGCCACTCATCTACCACTGTCCTAAGGTGGCCGTTGTCCCCCTGGTGTCAGCAAGTGCCTGTGCTCAGCATCTGGAGACAGTGTGCAGGGCACGTTGGAGCAAGCAAAGGGGTAATTGGCAAGTTCAGAACCAGAGGAGCTTCAGGATGAGAAGTTCCTCTCCTTGTCCTCTTGCTGTAGCACCAGTCCTTCCTTGGACTGACTGTAGTGGTGAAGATGTGGTGCTTCCAGCAAGAGGTGGCTTTGTCAGGTAGGTGACCTTCCAGCCTATGCTGCTTCCAATGCCATCCAGACTCTTGCCCTGCCTCCCTGTCCCTTGGGTCATTCTCTGCCCTGACCTGCTCGCCTGCCTGGTGAGACCTCTTCAGCCCAGTGAAGCCCCTGTCTCAGGAGAGGGCAGCACGAGGTGATCCCAAACACAATCTCTGTCCCACTGTCCTTCCCAGCTCACCGCCTCCAACCACGTCAGTAACTTCACGGTCAACTACAACGTCACGGTGGAGATGATGAATAAGATGAAGAACCTGACGGTGGTGGGTGTCCTGCCAGTCCTCCCCCAGAACAGCAGTGTGGAGCTCTCAGCGAGGGTCCATGTTGATTCAGCTGTGGAGGCTCTGTTCCTGTAAGTCCTTTGCTATTTGCCCAAATTTGGGATCTTTCTTACCTTACCTGCACTGTTTCTTTTCCTAGGGCCAACTGGTCCATCTCTCAGCTGTAGTCTAGTTAATTTGAAATCCCTGCAAGTGTGATTCAGTCACACTGGCTGAGACCTGTAGTTCAGGCTGAAATCTTTCTCTTTTAAAGTGTTGCAACATTGATCTAGCACTGGGTTCCTCCTCCTCTTACCAGTGTTGGGCTCCTCTCAGCATCGAGCGCATCTACTGTTTTCATACTTGGCATTCTGCTTCCTCTGGTATTTTTGGAAAATCCAGCCCTGATCTGAAAGACAGGCCAGGATTCCTCTGTGATTTCCGTGCTTCTCCTGCTGTGCAGTGTAACACTGTATGCCTGTTTCTCCAGGTGGGATTTTGGAGATGGTGTCCAGGAGACATACCTGTTCAAACCTCCCTACAACAAGTCTTTCCTTGTTCCTGATCCCAATGTCCATGAGGTTGTCATTGAGCACAATGTTTCACATGTCTACCAAGACCCAGGTATGGGGAAGTAGGTTCTTTGGGGAGGAAGGGGCTCAGGCATTTTTGTTGTGAAATGACTACAAGGCACCATCCAATAAAACCAAGGCTTGGAAGTCATTACCTTGTTCCTGAGCAAACAGCCAAAGTGACTGGAAGTCTCCAGCAGTTGCCATCCTCTGTAACTGATTCTCAGAGAAGTTTGGCCACTGTATAAGAAGCAGGCCCACCACACACAGTCCCTTTTTGGGCAGTCCCAGCAGAGAAATGAGGGGCAGGGCGAGCATGGTGCTGGTGGGAGGGATGGACAATAGGAAGGGTCTGTTTCGTGGGTGAACAGAAAGAAAATATTTTCTCTGTACCTGTGGACTGTCTCCTTACTTGCTGTTTGATCCTCACACACCTGGCCTGGTAAAATTCCTGCTGGTCCTAGGCCAGAGCAAGGAAGCCCAGAGTGTGCACAGTGCAAGAACAGAGTATCTCCCTGCAGCCCCTGTTCCTCTGCACCACTGCAGCACTGAGAAGCTGTTGACAGACATGTCCTCACCATGGTCTTGTTGTGCTCTCTTCCAATGCAGGAGAATATGCCCTGATGGTTGTCGTGTCCAACCAGTTTGAGAACCTCACCCACCTGACCCCAGTTCACGTCCACAGTTACCTGGTTGATGTGAAGGTGGAAGCAGAGGAGGATGTTTTAGTCGTGAGCCGTCCAGTGACCTTCCGAGCCAGTCCCTTGCCGTCTCCGTATGGCGTCGTGTACACCTGGGGCTTCGGGGACGGGTCTTCCCTGCTCACAGAGATCCAGCCTACAGCCACCCACACCTACACCCAGAGAGGGGTGTACAACGTCACCGTGACAGCGAACAACACTGTGAGCAGTGTGGAGACAGTGGAGTGCTACCAGGTGTTTGAAGAGATAACTGGGCTCCGTGTTTCCGCGGACGAGGCGGCAGAGCTGGGGGCTTCTGTCACCATTAACGCCTCCGTGCAGACTGGGGACAGCATCACCTGGATATTCGATCTGGGGGATGGCACAGTGCAGAGGAGTCGGGAGCCCGTGGTGGAACACGTGTACGTGAAGGACATCAACTGCACTGTGAACGTGACGGCTGTGAATCCCGTGAACTCTGTCTCCCAGACTGTTCCTGTTCGGATATTTGTTCTGGAAGTGCTCAAAATAGAGCCTGCCTCTTGCATCCTGGAGCACCCGGATGTGCAGCTCACCGCGTACGTGACGGGGAACCCTGAGGAGTACGTCTTTGACTGGACTTTTGGAGATGGCTCATCCAATGTCACAGTCAGTGGGGACCCCGTGGTGATGCACAACTTCACCCGAAGCGGGACATTCCCGCTCTCCCTGACTCTCTCCAGCAGATTTAACAAGGCTCACTATTTCACCAGCGTCTGTGTGGAGCCGGAGATAGTCAACGTCACCCTTCTCCCTTCCAAGTACTTTGTGAGGCTTGGAGAAGAGACCACCTTCCAGGTCAGTGCTGTGCCTCCCTACCAGTACCGCTACCGCTGGGATTTTGGGAATAATGAGTCCACTAGATCAAGTGGGACTGAAGTGACCTACACCTACAAGAACACGGGTGTCTTCCTAGTCACAGTGACTGTTTCCAACAACGTCTCTTTCAACAATGACACAGCGTTTGTGGAAGTCCAGGAACCAGTTGGGGTAGCAAAGATTGAATATAATGGGACAAGTGTTTTGGAGCTGAACCAGATCTACCTGTTCTCTGCCAGCATGAATGGAACCAAAGTGAGTTACTGCTGGGACTTTGGAGATGGCACTACCCAGCCTGGGCAAGTTGCCACCCACTCCTACAACAGCACAGGCCATTACAGCATTACTGTGGTGGGCCAGAACGATGTGAGCTCCAACGAGACCACCATTGATGTCGCCGTGAAACGTCGGCTCTTCGGCCTGACCATCAATGCCAGCAGGACAGTGGTGCCACTGAATGGGTCGGTGAGTTTTGTAGCCACCCTTGTGGCTGGCACTGCCATCCGCTACTCGTGGATCCTCTGCGATCGCTGCACTCCTATCCAAGGCTCCTCCACAATTTCCTACACCTTCCGCTCCGTGGGCACGTTCAACGTCATTGTGACAGCAGAGAACAAGATCAGCTCCTTGCAGGACAGCATCTATGTCTATGTCCTGGAGCAGATTGAGGGCCTGCAGGTGGCCAGCAGTGACCTGGTGGAAGACATGTACTTCCCAACAAACAAAACACTCCATTTGCAGGCCGTAGTGAGAGAGGGAACAAACATCTCCTACAGCTGGATAGTCCAACGGGACGGCAATACTGTGCAGACCTTCGCTGGGAAAACCTTCTCCTTGAGTGTCCTGGAAGCTGGGAACTACACTGTCTACCTGAAGGCCACCAACATGCTGGGATGTGCCACTGCTAACAGAACACTGGAGTTCGTTGAAAGCCTTGGTCTCCTAAAGGCCTACGCCTCCCCCAACCCGGCTGCTATTAATGCCTCTGTTAACATAAGTGCCACCATAACCAGTGGCACTGGCATCACGTACGTGTGGTACCTCGAGGATGGCTCCTCTCCCATTACCTCTGAACCCTTCGTTATACACTCCTTCCAAAGCCCTGGAGTGATCGAGGTCGTTGTCGGAGCAGGAAACAAGCTGAATTCAACCAATGCAACAGTTTCTGTCTGTATAGAGGAGGTCATAGAGGGGCTGAGTATAGGGACAGCAGAGCTGGACTGTAGATACGTCTCATCAGGCTCCACGGTGGTCTTTGAGGGAGAACTCCAGAAAGGGACTGAAGTGACCTGGCTTTGGGAGGTGCCCAATGGCACCTTGACTGGCCAGTCCGTGGCAGTCACGTTCCCCACAGCAGGTCTCTATACAGTCCATCTGAATGCATCCAACGACATCAGCTGGGCTCTGGCCAGCAGGAATATCTCAGTGCTGGACAGGATCCAAGGTCTGGAGGTTCTCGCCAGCAAGAAGGTGGTGGAGCCAGGGGAACAGGTCACCTTTGTGATCAGGATGTTGTCAGGTACCTCTGTGAGTTACCTGGTGAGCATTAGTGGGGACTACTCTGTGGTGCTCAACGGGTCCAGGTACACCCATGAGTTCACCAAGAGTGGTGATTATTTGGTGACCGTGACCGTGCAGAACCAAATCAGCATCGCACACGCCCAGGTGCTCATCTCTGTCCTGGAGGCCATCCAGGATGTCAGGCTCCTGAACTGCTGTGAGGAGGGCATCCCCACGGGCACAGAGAAGAGCTTCAGTGCCTCTGTGGGGAGCGGCTCCCGTGTATCGTTCTCCTGGCTGTTCTCCCTGTGGAAGGAGCAAGGTCGATCCGTGGTCACTGTGTCAGGAGAGAGCGTTTCCTACACTCCAGAAGCTGCAGGGCTGCTTGAGATTCACCTCAGTGCCTTCAATGACTTGGGAAGTGTGAATATCACCAGAACCATCCAAGTCCAAGACCCAATAGTCCAGGTCTTCCTCACTGCCTCCAATGCCTTTGTCAACAGGACGGCACTATTTGAAGCCACAGTGCTGCCCAGCAGCAGGAGCGTTGAGTTCTTGTGGAGTTTTGGGGATGGTTCTTCCACTCAAATGACCAGGGTTGCAGTGGCCAACTATTCCTACCTGAGCCCTGGGGATTACCTGGTGGAGGTGAATGCCACCAACCTCATCAGCTTCTTCATAGCCCAGCTCACTGTCACCGTCAAAGTGCTGGAGTGCGAGGAGCCAGAGGTGGAGTTGGCCTTGCCCCCCCAGGTAGTGATGAAGAGATCCCAGAGGAACTACCTGGAGGCACAGATTGACCTCCGAGGGTGCATCAAGTACCAGACAGAACACTTGTGGGAGATCTACCGAGCCCCCAGCTGCATGGACTTGGATGACTCCGGCAGGATCCGGCTGCCAAACGTTGACGTGAACAGGCCCCAGCTGGTCATCCCAAAGCTCGCCCTGGAAGTTGGGAACTACTGTTTCATGTTTATTGTCTCTTTTGGAGATACCCCACTGTCCAAAAGCATCTTTGCCAATGTGACTGTGATCCCAAGTAAGCTGGTCCCAATCATTGATGGAGGGTCATACCGTGTATGGTCCAACACTCAGGACTTAATCCTGGATGGGGAGAAGTCCTATGACCCGAACTTGGATGACGGTGAACAGACTCCGCTGTTGTACGAGTGGTCCTGCACATACTCCTCCAAGGTAAGAGCAGTCTTGCACAGCCAGAGTGACCATTTGGGACCTGCAGCTGCCCATCAGCCCCACTGCAAACATTTCTGGGCTGAAATAGCGTCAAGGGAGGCTTTTATGAGCATCTTTAACAGAGCTGCTCTGGAAGGGGGATTGCAAAGGCTGAACTGGCAGTTCAGGATGATGGTGCAGCAAATGGTGTGAGAAATGTCCTGGGCACGGCAGAAGAGTTGGCTCTGGGAGCTGAAGGGTTGTGACTGGGAGTGAAGGCACTGGCATTACTGCTTTCCTGGCACTTGGCCTCTGGTGCAGTGTCAGTGTTTCTGCTTCCCTAATCTGAAGGGTTTATGGAGCTGCTGACCGCAGTTCTGGGGGCTGAGGACTCTGTGGTCTCTCTCCCATTAACAGCTAAATGTCTCTAGTGCCACGAGGGGACAGAGTTACACTTTGGAGAGGTCTCAAGTGGCCACAAGTTGTGGTCAGTGTGGTCACAGGCAGGTCACTGTCCCCACACACTGAAGCGGTCTGACCCTGCACTGATGGGAGGGCAAGGGAGAACTGCCCTGCAGATCCTGATGGGAGATCCACCTCAGGAGCATTTTTGATTGAATGTGGGATTCTTTTGCTTGTAAAGTGTCAGGTTTTTTATCTTTGCCTCGGAATAGCGAGATGTGGAGTGTGCATGGATTAGACCACCTGGTTTAACATGAGCTTTTCATGTTACTGGGCAATGTTTACAAGCTATTTAATGAATTAAAGAATTAATTGCTGTCAAATAGGAATTTGAAGCTCAGATGAAATATAGGAGTATTCCAAGTACTGTTTACTAACCTGGAGAGCAGGATAATGTGTTTTATTGTCCACACACCCCCTGTTTGTCCCACCCCAGTGGTGGCACTGCACAGCAAGGTCTGTGACAGTGACTCAGTGTGGACCTGAATGTTTTGGCTGTGGACTAACCCGATGTTCACCCTTACCAAGGAGGGTTTGAAAGTTCTTTTCTCCTTGCAAGCAGAGCTCGGCTGCAGGGTGCTCTCTGAATTTCAGTGCCAAGGAAGGAATTGTCACAATTTCCAAAGCTGTATTAGAAGCAGATGTGGAGTACACATTCGACCTCACCGTCAGGAAGGAGGGGATGAGTCCCGAGGCAACAAACCAAACTGTACGTACCACAGACAGCTGTCCCTTCTCCCCTTGTGTGCCTGTTGCCAAACTGGAAGTCACAGAATCACAGAATGGTTGGGTTGGAAGGACCTTGAAGCTCATCTCCTTCCACCCTCTGCTATGAGCAGGGACACCTCCCCCTGTCCCAGGGGGCTCCAACCTGGCCTTGGACACTCCCAGGGATGGGGCAGCCACAGCTCCTCTGGGCACCCTGTGCCAGGGCCTGCCCACCTTCACAGGGAAGAATTTCTCCCCAGATTTTTGGGCATCATGGGGCTCCATAACTGATCTCATCCAGGTCATTGGCAGGAGCAGACGTTGGTATTTCTGTGATAGGGTCATCTTCCTTGAGCAGCAGTTTTTCCTTGTCCTGCCAAGCCCTTTTAGTTTCTGTATAGAAACATGTAGGTTGGAAAAGCCCTTTAAGGTTATGGAGTCCCACCATGGGCCAGTGAAGGAGCCCAGTCGTGGTTGGTGGCTCTCCCAGTCCCTGCTCTTCACATGCCATAGCACCAGACTCTTCCCTGGTTTTTGCCCAGAGAGCTTCCTAAGAGCTGGTGCTTAATTTTACCGTTGACAGTTCTTCTCTTCTTTCCTCCTGAATTTTTTTGAAGGGAGGATTAGTTTAAGTGCATGTTGTTTATGCCCCATTAAGCCCAACCCTGGATGGACCCACAGCCCGACAGTTCTTGTCAGGAACATGGATTGTGGTGCTCTTGGCAATTAGAGGTGCAGTTACTCCAAAAGTGGAAACTCTTACTGCTGGGGTTTGAAACCAGAGCTGGAGGAAGAAAAGAAAAAACTGCAATTGATAGTCTTTCAAGGACATTCTGTACTATCTGGTTTCCATGCATGAGCACAAAACAATGATTCCAGTGTCGCAGGAAATTTGCAAATACTGGAGGAATGAATGGAGCTTCAATGCTCTCAGGCTTAGTCCTGGGGAATATTTATCCTCTTTTAAGAGTTTGCCATGTTAAACATTGTCTTCATTACTGTCTTTGAATTCATAACGCTTGTTATGCCAGGGCAGAGGGCTCTGTCCAAGCTGGACAGGCCCATTTCCTCAGGGATTAAAGGAATTTAGGCAGACTACAGGGGTCAGAGCTGAATAGCTGTTGTGTCTGAGCCACTGGTGCCTCTACAGCTCTTCTCTGAGTGCTTTGCCAGGAAGGTGTGGTAGATGTCTGGAGTTAAATTCCAGCTAAAAGCCTGGAACAACAGGCTGCTCTCTGGAAAAGGTGGTTCTTCCATCCCTAACCTACAGCCAAAGCAGGACTCACTGGGAATGCAGGACTCGCTGGGAATTCAGCACAGGAGACCAGAGGGACATTTCAAAAGTGATTTTTATTGTTAAACAGTATAAAGTAATCCAGGAGGGCCTAGATTGGCCCAGCTTGGCATTAGGTGGCTCTTCAAACTCAGTGGCAGAACTGATCAGTGTCAGAGCAGAGCTGTAGCTTAAATTTGACCCCAAATCCTTTGGGAATCCCTTCATCCTGTTTTCTAAGCACAGGCTGGGCTGGTGCAGAGCAACTCCTCGATATGTCCTTAACTGTTAGATGTCTGTATTTTGGTGTCAGATCTTCTGATGGAGCCTCTGACTTTCCCAGGTGTTCATCAAGAGGGGAGGGGTCCCCATCGTGTCCCTGGAGTGTGTTTCCTGCAAGGCTCAGTCAGTCTATGAAGTCAGCAAGAGCTCCTATGTCTACCTGGAGGGGACCTGCCAGAACTGTCACAACGACTCCAAGCTTGGGGTAAAGCCATTGGTCTTTGCTTCACCTTTGGTGGCCTTCAGGGAGAAGGGCAGAGGGGTCAGAGTAGAAAGAGCTGTGTGAGAAATAAACTCCTGGACCTAAACTCTGCTGTAGAGACAAGGAGGGGAAGTAATGTCTGGCCATGAGCAGTGGTGGGACTGGCTGGGGGGGATGAGGAGGGGTGGCTCCTACTGCTCTCTTCATCACAGCCCCTGGAACTGCTGCAGGACTGGTTTGCAGAGTCAGAATAAAACAGGCTCTGTGTGGAGCTTTGCAGGTGGGATGTGGGGCTCCCATGTTGTGTCTCAGCAGTGTGGGGGTTTAAGGGAGCCTGTGAAGAGGTTCCCCATGTCCTGTAACCCTTGGACCCTCTGAGATGTCCAGAGCTTCCCTTTGCCCTGGGTTGTGCCTACAGGCTGTGGGACACAATGGTCTGTCAGTCCCCCATCAGTGACTGACCTACCCAAGGAGAAGTCCTTGCTGGGTCGTTTCCAAGCCACACCCATGTGAGACCAGGTCTTTCCACACAAAAGCCACTTTTTTTTCCTATGAGAGATCTGTAAGGTGCTTTTTCTCCCTGGTGGTTGCCATTTTGCCTATTCTGGTGGCTCAGGCAGAGATGGTTCTGTCTCTCCTGATCCCCCAAGTGCCTCATGTCCTCCCCTAATTCCAGATTCCACTGTGCAGCATCTCTGCAGCCTGTGGGGCGAAGTAGGTCTCAAGAGCTGGAAGTCCTGTTGCTCCCAGCATGTCCTTGCCTGGCATTTTCTGCCTGGTTATCTCACTGTTTCTCTTGTTATCACAATTGTATGTTTGTGCTATTAACAGTAACCACCCAGGCCACGTTCAGCTTGAAGCACATAAAATGTGGTATCCCGTGGAGACTCCACAAGTCCTTCATTTGTTTCCTGTGTTTTGTACTCTGTATTATGAAATATTCTGTCGGAGGGTGATGTAATCCCAGAAACTAAAGTCGATCTCACAGTGGAAATATTCCCACCAGACATTTTGGAAAGGTTCCAGTTCTTGTTGCTGTAGCACACAAGACTAAAGCTGAATTATCAACTGCAAATTTGGCAGACGCTCCCACTAGAAATCTGTTACTTTTTATAAGAGACTCAATCTGAAAACATTTTAAGGACATAACTTCTGATTTAAACACCAACTCTCCTGAATTTTCCCCTCTCCATCCCTGCAGAGATGGGCAGCACACAGCTTTAAGAACAAATCTCTCATCCTGGACAAAACAACCACCTCCACTGGGGACACGGGGATGAACCTGGTGCTGAGGCAAGGGGCACTGAAGGATGGAGAGGGATACACCTTCACCCTGCACATCACAGACCTCACCACGGGGGAGGAGGGCTTTGCCTCCATCGACCTGCTCCCCAACCAGCCCCCCGTGGGGGGGGCCTGCAGCCTGTCTCCCAAAGGGCCCCTCAGGGCTCTGATGACCAAGGTGTACTTCGAGTGTGCAGGTGAGAGCTTTGGGAGGCACCTGCCAGCCCTCCCTGCTGCTCACAGGCAAAGCCTTCCCGTGAGCAGTGTTACCAGCTGCTCCTCCCACTGAGGTTTCCTTTACCCCAAGCTCCTACCTGAGCACACTGTGGGTCAGGGCTGAGCTCAGAAGTGGTTTAGACCATGAGCAGCCTTGTGTGCCCAAATCGTGGGGCTCTAAAACTCATGGTGGCAGGCAGGCAGGCAGTTTTATGAACCCCAGTTCCTGTAGCTGAGTGGTGACATCCAGGCCACAACAGCTCTTGGGGAAGAAACTGGTATTTCAGTGAAGGAAAAAGAGGATGGTGCCCAAATCTGAGTCACAGGTATGTGGGAAGAATCAAAAGACAAAGCACTGGGGCCATCTGTGTCATGTGAGCTGGATGTTCCTGCCAGCAGTCACCTTCCCAAGCAGCTGCAGAGACAGCAACAAGAGCCCAGCTTGGGGAAAGTGGCCTGGCTGATGTCCCGTAGCCTTGGGCCAAGGACTAAGTGCCTCTGGAAACCAGATTTCCCCAAATGATTAGTGTTTGAGATTAGAGCTGTTTGTGCTGGGAAACCACGTGGGGAGGGGATGGATCCTGCTGCTTCCAGGGGGCTGGTCACCACAGCTGGGGGGAGCAGCAGAATGTGTTGAGCACGATGTGATTGTGATTTTGTGATGTTTTGAGCTACCCAGAATAATGCTGAATTCAAATCCTCTTTGGAATGGTGGGAATTTTATGTCGTAGTGATTGTTTTGAAGCTGAAGTGACAGAGCCAGGACACAGACCCGCTGGTGGATGTCCAGTTTAGTGAGCCCTGACGGTGCCAGCATCTTCACTGGGGCTCACTGGCAAGCACAGAGTCACTTTCCCAAGTGCCCAGCTTCCACGGAACTCCCCATAATTCCTGGGAGCTCCAAGGAAACCTTTGTGCAGGTTTTACCCTGAACTCAGTTGTTCCTGAGATGCTGAACTGCCTTTGTTTAATGTCAGGCTTTGCAGGGCTTGTGCAGAAGCTGTGGCCTCAGTCAGTGCTGTTCCCAGCCACAGCAGAGTTATTCCCAGTTTCATTGTGATCACGATTTTTTCATAATCCCTTTAAAATTGCAAGACCCAAACACCCAAGGAGAAACCCCTAAACAGCACAAAAATTCAGGGAGAACTGAAGGCATCCCTCCAGCCTGAGAGAGTCCTTAAACTGTCCTCATTGTGGGGAAATGAGGGTGACCCTTTCTGGGGCCAACAGCGAGGGCAGATCCATAGAATCATCGGAAAATCCTGGAGTGGCCTGTGTTGGAAGTGTCCTTCCAGACCATCCAGTCCCACCCTGCTGCCATGGGCAGGCACACATTCCAGGTCGCTCCAAGCCCTGTAGGGCTGAGCGGGGTGGGACATTCCAGGGGAGGGAAGGAAGGGGCACTGCCAAGCAGTGCCAGCCTGGACAGATGGACCAGGCAACCCCCCCCTCCATCCAGTGCCTGTCCCCCATCACACCCCCCCTCCCCGGTGTGGGTTTGCCCCGCAGGCTGGCGGGACACGGAGGACGCGGAGGGCCCGCTGGTGTACATCCTGCTGGCCTCGCGCCGCCGCCACGGCCACTTCCACGAGTTCTGCCTGTACAAGGGCAGCCGGGCCGAGCACGGCGCCTTCCTGCCCCCCGGCTTCCACGAGAGCGGCTTCCGAGTGTCCGTGTCCGTCCTGGTGCAGGACCAGCTGGGAGCCACCGTGGTGGCCGTTAACCGGTAAGACCTGGCACGGCACCGGTGTGCCACGTCCCGGTCTCCTGGGTTGGCCCCTGGGTCCCTGTCCTGGAGGGGTTTGGTGGATGCTGGGTGGAAGGTTTGCCTCCTGGAAGAGGCTGCTGGAAGGAAGGGGAGGGGGGAGGCTCAGCAGAAGTGCGGTGCGGAGAAATCCAGGCTCAAGGGGGAGGTTTTCCCAGAAGTTGCTGCTTTCCTGGAATCTTGGTGTCATGGAATCATTAAGGTTGGACTTGAAAGCTCGTGGAGTCCCGGAGCTGGGCCAGTGAGGAGCCAGGCTTCAGGTCCATGATGCTCCCCCTTGCAGCTCATGCCAAGTGGTCACAGGGCATCAGCAGTGCTGCCTCTGTGGTTCACCCACCCGTGTCCCTGCTCCTCTCCCTTCCCAGCCCCTGGTCGCTGTCTGCACTTGACCCAAATCCTCCTTTCCCCTGCAGCTCCATGGAAATTGGCTTACCCGAGGGCTTCCCCAGCCTCTCCCACTGGCTCTACAATCAAACTGACACTGTGCTCCAAGGATTAGTGAAACAAGGGGACCCTCAGCAGGTCATTGAGTATTCCCTGGCCCTCATCACCATCTTAAATGAGGTAACTCAGCTCTTTCTGCACGAGAGGGCCCTCCAGAAGGTCTTGTAATCAGCAGGAAGGTTCTTGGGCCAGATTTTGTACAACGATGAAGGGAAATTACTAATTCTGCAGCTTTTCATGTTCCTCACTCTACCTGCTTCCCTCTGCCCAGTACGAGCGATCCATGCTCCTGGAACCTGAGGCTGGGACTGAATTTGAGCTCCGGACCTGGACTCGCAACAACATCACGGAAACCCTGAACTCTCTGAAGGTGAACACTGTTGATGACATCCAGCAGATCTCAGCGGCCTTGGCGCAGTGCACGGTATGTGGGGCAGCCACAGCTTCTCTGGGCAACATGTGCCAGGGCTTCCCCACCCTCACAGCCAACAAATCCTTCCCAGTATCCCATCTAACCTGCCCTCTGGCAGTGGGAAGCCATTTCCCCTTGTCCTGTCTCTTCAGGCCCTTGTCCCAAGTCCCTCTCCAGCTTTCTTGAAGGTGCTTAAAGGGGCTCTAAGCTCTCCCTGGAGCCTTCACTTCTCCAGGCTGGACACCCCCAGCTCTCCCAGCCTGGCTGCAGAGGAGAGGGGCTCCAGAAACACTGGAATAAATTGCTGGAGGAGTCACAGAATCTCCAAGGACAGACTGGGCTCCCGTCAGGTCTAACACGAGTAGAGCCAGACCTGCCTTGGGCCAGGGGACAGTGCCAAGGCCTGATGTTCCTCCCAGCCCTGTTTCTACCCTACAAGATGAGAAACCCTGCTCTGCTCTGCTCTGCTGCTGACTGGAAGTGCATTGTTCCCTGGCCAGTTTGCAGTTTCTGTTCCCAGTGCCGGGGCTGCTGTCTGCTGGATTGAGGAGGGAAGAGAGCCCAGTTATATAATGCACTTGGGGTTTGGTGGTCAGCCAGGCTGCTCTGTCAGGCTCCTCCCTGCCCTCCCAAATCCTTGCTCAGGGGACTGGAGTCAGGTACCTTGGCTGTGCTTCACCTCCAGCCAGGGCAGGTAGGTCATCCTGCAGTGAGCATGGAATGATGGACAGACTACTGCATCCCACCCACAGAGTCCCTGTCCTGTGCTCCTTTCTCTGCTTCAGAGCCTGCAGACCTCAAAATCCCTTCTTTCTGTTTGTCTTTGTCTGAGGACTGGGGT
Source organism: Serilophus lunatus (assembly GCA_013399895.1). Taxonomy (NCBI): domain Eukaryota; kingdom Metazoa; phylum Chordata; class Aves; order Passeriformes; family Eurylaimidae; genus Serilophus; species Serilophus lunatus. Next base: position 57,635 of record VXBA01000149.1, read on the forward strand.
TCAGCACATCCCATTCCATGCTGGAGCAGTTTGTTTCTGTCTCTCCCACCTCCTTCTGCCTCGTGACTTGATCTCACTCTGGAAGCTTAGGTCTAGAAATAGAATTTTTATTCCATGGGAAAAGCTGACATTCCAAGATTAGTTTGTGCTCTGGATTGGAATGAAAAGCTTAGGAAAACAGTAATCTAGAATTTCCCAAGAGGTTGAAACAAGTGGAGTTCACACATTCCTTTCCTGGAGAAGTGTCCATCATGACTGATATATTTTTGATTTTACTTAAGGGCAGAGGAAAAAATCAGAATTAGTTTCTCCTGGAGGAAAAAAAATGAGTCTCAGGCTTCTTGGTCGATTCTCCTCCCTAAGTAGGAGCTGCCCTTGGGTGGTTCCTCCCCATAACCCAGTTTCTTCCCCACCTCCCTGATTCCTGACTTGTGCACTCCTATTCACACAGTGTGTCCTGGCTTCTCAGAGCTTACAAATAGAGCAGAAAAGAGGGAATTCGAGACCTGCAGATGCTGTTTTGATTCTTCACTAAAACATATGGTGAATCATGTCTGAATCCTATGATGATTAAAAGAAAAAAAAAGATGAATAAGAGCTAGGAATGGGGTTGTGGTAACAGCTTCCATGTGTTGCCTCAGTCCCTCCCATCCAGCCCTCGAGAGCTGCAGGCCATGGCTAGAACATTCTGTTTCTTGGACACATCTGGGAGCAAAGAGAGGGACATCCATCATGCCTGAGTGGCAGGATCCCTCCCACAGCTTTCAGGAGTATTTGGGGGCTGAAGTGGTTTCAGTTCGGGCTAAATGCTGCTTCCATTGATGATAGCAGAGTGGATGGAGGAATCCTATCCAGCTCTTTCTGGCTGGTTTCTGTAGGAATAGGGTGTGGCCCCAGAGGGGAGATGTGCATGATCCTTACAAGTGATCTCTAGGGAGCAGGAATATAGAGTCACATGAAGTGGTTTGGATTGGGGGGAGCCTTAAACCCAATCCAGTTCCATCCCCTGCCATGGGCAGGGACACCTTCCATTATCCCAGCTTGCTTCAAGCTCTTTCCAACCTGGCCTTGGACACTTCTAGGGATGGGGCAGCCACAGCTTCTCTGGGTGACAGGATGCTCCCTTTATTCCTCTTTCCAACCCAAAGGCATCCTCTGTCAGACTCTGCCACGCCTGCCTGTACACTGGCACATGTCAGGGAAGGTGGGTGGAAGAATGTTGGAGAAGCCAATAACATGTTGGCCCCTCTCAGTGTGAGCAGGGCAGCCACGATGTCCTCTGTCTCCTTCCTGGGCTACAAAGAGCAGGGGTGACTATCAGAGGGAAAAAGTCCCTGCAGAACTGAGCCAGCTGGACCTTCCCACAGCTGCCTCCTCTTTCCTTGGGGGGTGTTCCTGCTCCATCAGACCCCGTTTCCCTTTGCAGATGGTGAGCAAGGAATTGGTGTGCAAGTCATGCCTGACAAGGACCTTGAACAAGCTGGAGACCATGATGACCATTCTGCAAGGGGAGACAACCCAGGGCACCGTGACACCGACCGGCATCGCCGACAACATCCTCAACATCACCGGTGAGCTCTGCCCTGCAGGGATGGGGACAGAGCTCCTGCTCAGGGCACCTTTGGGGCCTTCCTCCTCTGCCATTTGGGGTTTGGCCTTCTCAGCTGTTAGGAAATTGCATCTGGCATTTGATTTGAAATGTGGCATCCCAGTGCTCTCTTAGCCCTCGAGTTTCCCAGGGCTGTCCTGGCTTTGGAAGTTGTCCTGGCTTTGGCAGCTGTTCTTGTGGACATTTAAATATGACAGTTGTTAATAAACTCACTAATACTCTTAATAAACTCTCTAATGCTCTAGGGGATTCTCTTTTTAGTAAACAATGAGTAACAGCTATGGCTTCCAGATGCTTGTCTTCCTGGCTGGAGTTTGAGGAGGCTGTCAGACCTCACTGGGGCATCTGTGAACACTGTGTGGAAATTCCCACCTGGTTGACCTGGGGGAAAGCAGAGACACCTTCTCTGCACTCCTGAGTGTTCTCTACTTTATAGTGCAAAACCTTAGTAACATGTGTTTGTTTTATTCTTTCTTTCCCTTTGTTTCCTGATCTGTGATTTTTGTCACTACACAGGAGGAAAATAAAGCCAGTTGTGATTAAGTATTTCCCATCAAACTTGGTAGATTAGAGAGGCTGAATGAATTGCTGTTTTTAGCTCTGGGCTACAAACACTTAGAGTGGGGAAGGTCATGTGCAGAGTTTTGGAGTAACTGTGAGAAGACAGCAAGGAGGGAAGCCTTGTCTGGTTGTTTTGGGAAGGTGTCAGGTGTTATCCTGACTAGAGTTATCCAGGCTATTTACCACTTCCTCTCTTTGCACTTTTATTTCTGTCCTGGCAGGTGACCTGATTCACCTTGTCAACACAGTTTCACAAGAATCCAAGCCCCAAGAGCTGCTTGCTGATTCCCACAACTTGCTGCTGGCTCCCAAAGCTTACAACCTGTCTTCCAGCCTGATGCGCATCCTCATGAAGTCCCGAGTGCTGAATGAGGAGCCCCTTGAGCTGGTGGGAGGAGAAATTAAAGCCACAGGCAAGAGGTCTGACCCCTTTAACTTGCTCTGCTACGAAAACACACCAAACTGCCAGTTCTCCATCCCCCAGGCCTTCAACTCCACCCTTTCCAACCTGACGGATGTCATTCAAGTCATGTTCCAGGTGGACTCCAATCCTTTCCCTTTTGGTTACATCAGCAACTACACTGTGTCCACAAAGGTCGCCTCCATGGAGTTCCAGACACACAACGGGGTGCAGATCCCCATTGGGAGCCTGGACTCAGAGAAGGCCATCACTGTGATGGTGTCAAACAACACAGATCCTGCCAACCTCACTGCTGGCACTGAAGTCATCGAGGCAAGAACGTCTGTTAACCTGATTGTCATCATGGAGAGCAACAACAGAGAAGCAGGACTGCACTTCCAGCTCACCTACAGAGTCCTGAATGGTAATAGAACAACTCCATCTCTTCTTGCCCTTTGTTGTTCCTGTGGGAGAAGAGGGCTGGGTGTTGCAGCAAAGGAGAACTGGTGTGGGAAGGGTTGCCAGGTGTAGCCAGCAATTTTCACACTGCACGGTTGAGGTCCCAGCTGTCCTGGCATTATCCAGTGCCCAGTGTCCAGCTTGCTTTTGGATTCTGGCAGTAGGCTTGTGGTTGAGTCTCCCAGGTGTTTCTGAAGCCCTTTGTGTTCCCCCTCCCCACACAGATCACTACCTTGCCAGTGAGCCTGAGCCCTTCATCATGGCCTATCTGCACCACGAGCCTGAGCCCAACGAACACAACTGCACTGCCTCCAAGAAAATCAGCCTGGATGCCCTGGCTGGGAATGACCACAAGCTCTACACCTTCTTCACCTCACCCAGGTAAGGGAAACCTCCCTGGTGGCCCCTGTGAGCCACAGGCTGTCCCCTGTCTGGGAGGGATTCCCAGGTGGTTTATACCAGGCTGTGATTCTGTGAGTAGCACCCACCCACGGGAAGAACAGGTGCTGAAATAATACAAAGGTGAAGGATTTGGGTGGTCTGTGGAACCTTGGAGTGTCTGCACTGCTGAAGAGTGCAAATTGCACCATACTCAGTGGGCTTCTCCTCCTCGCTGTCTGCTTCTCTGCCTCTGCAGTTGAATACTTTTCCATGGGCACACATCCATCAAAATGGGGTTTGTGTCCTGTCAGGAGGTGGATTAGTCATCTCCTTGCTCTTTCCCTTCTCCAGAACAGATGACCCCATCCAGAAATACTACCTGAACATCACCAACCACTTCAGCTGGTCACCAGTGGAAGTGACACTGGGGCTCTACACATCCCTGTGCCAGTACTTCAGTGAGCAGGAGAAGCGCTGGAAGACAGAAGGAATTGTCCCCCTGGAGGAGACCAGGCCAGACCAGGCCGTGTGCTTAACCCAGCACCTCACTGCCTTTGGAGCCAGCCTGTTTGTGCCCCCAAACTCTGTCCAGTTCATCTTTCCCGTGAGTACCACAAAGCAGAGGCTGTGCAGCGTTGTCACACTGAGGTTGTTGTCACCTCTCAAAACCTCATGTTCAACTGGGTCAGGCTGCCCTGTGCCCAGCTGGCACCAGCACAGGCACCTGGGAGCCTTTGGGAAGTGCAGATGGGCACAGCTCAGGGCAGGCTGTGTCCTCTGGTTGGGAATCCTGGCTGCTGCTGAAAACAGACCTTTGTGGATGGCCTTAGTCCCTGGTGTGGACACTTCATGGTGTGTTCACCTCTTAGGGAGATGCCAAACACTCCTCCCAGCTGTCACCCAGCACTGTTTTATCCCAGGGAGTCGCACCTGCCAGCTGCTCCCTGCTTCCCAGGGGTACCCAGCCCTTCCTTGCTCTGTCCCTGTGCCGTGAGTGGGAGCAGAGAGCTCCTGGCAGCTGCTGCCGTGGTCTGTGGCATCACGTCCGCGCGGTGGCGAGAGCCAGGAAGGAGGCAGGGAATGGGAAGGAGGGGGGTCCTCCTGGGGAAGGAGAGTTGCCTTTTAACACATTTCCTTCCTCCCAGGCCCCAGGCCCAGGTCTGAACTACATTGTCCTGCTGACTTGTGCTGTGTGCTTTGTGACCTACTCGGTGGCCGCGCTGATCGTGCACAAGCTGGACATGATCGACCTGAACCGCGTGGGAGTGATTCCCTTCTGCGGCAAGAACGGGATGTACAAATACGAGATCCTGGTGAAGACGGGCTGGGGCAGAGGATCAGGTCAGCCCACAGGCTGCTCCCCTGTCTGCTTCCCAGGGTCACAGCTCTGTAGTTCACCTGGTCTTGCCTCAGCGTGTCACACACTGAGTGTTGCCTGCAGGGCCCGGAGTTTGAGCTGGTGTTTGAAGCAGGTCCGAGCAATCAGGTCAGGGCTTCCCACAGCATTCCCAGTTCTTGCTGTGTGATGATGGGGCAGGTCAAGAATCATGGAATCCCAGAATGGGTTGAGTTGGAAGGTTCCTTAAAGACCATCTGGTTTCAACCCAGGGTAGGGACACCTTCCGCTAGGTAGGTTGCCCCACCACTTACTGTTGGGATAGGACAACAAACTGTGCCTGGAAGGAACCAGCCAGTATAGAAATCCCTCTACCCTGCCTTCCCTGACTGGGCTGTGGCTGCAGGAACAGAGTTAGGAAGCAACTGTTCCTCACTTCTGACCCTCTCCTGCAGAAGCACCCAGGCCGTGTGGGCCCTTGGGATGGACCCTTTCACTGTCCTCCAGCATCTATCACTTTGTTCTGAATCTTTCCCAGCAGCAGGAATGCATAAAGTTTGGCTTCTACTCTGGGGCTGGGTTTGTATGTAGAGCTGCCAGAAACATCATCCTGGGCTTGGAAATCCAGGCAGTTGGGATGTGGAAGCTCTAAGCAAGGGTGGAGATGAGTGTCACCATGTCAGTGCCAGAAACATGGTCCCATTGATCTTGGTGTAGCCACTGGTTTCACTGGCAGCAGGTTTCTCCTGAAGCCACTCCGAGGACCATCCAGGTTGTGCAGGGGGACCAGGGTGTATCTGGCAACTGATATCAGAGAGAAGTCAGAGAAAACAAATCTTTCAATTACATGGTGGAAAACCCATTCAGAATAAACCTCTCTTCCCATTAGGGTGTCAGCAAGGCAAGGAATGTCACATTCCATCTCCTCCTAAGAGGAAAACCAGCACCATGCCAAGGCCAATACCCCAGGCCAGACTGAGCAGCTCCCTCCTGGCTGAGTCTGACCCTGTCCCTGGGTATGGGGTGGCTGTTGAGCACATTCCTCCCTCCCAGGTCTCGAGATGCCCCTTTGCGGGTGTTTGCACCTGGTTCCAGGTCACTGGCAGGGCTGGGAAGGGCCACACCTCGGGTGGGCTTCCCTGAGTGAGCCCCTTCCCTGCAGGTACCACTGCCCACGTGGGGATTGCCCTGTATGGGGTGGACAACAAAAGTGGTCACAGGCACCTGGACGGAGACAACGCCTTCCACCGCAACAGCCTCGACGTGTTCCAGATCGCCACGGAGCGGAGCCTGGGCAGCATCTGGCGCATCCGCATCTGGCACGACAACAAAGGTGAGACACGGGCAGGGTGGGCTAGGCCACACCCCTGCATGGATCACACATCCTGCCCCACAACCAGGCTCTGCTCTGCCTGGGAGCTGGAGCAGCAGAGAGGGAGCTGGGCCTGCAGTGGCCCGTGGTGACCCGCTGGCTGGGGGTGACATTGCTGGGGTGACGGGGAGTCTCCATCGTGGGGAAGGCCACAGGCTGTGCTGATGTCACTTCAGACACATAGGGTGCAACATGCTGTGTCAGTGTCTGGGGGTGCTGTGCCTTTTCCATAGGGGACAATCGTGTCACTGGGAACCACAGTTGTCCCTCTGACTGGCCCTTGTGTGGCCCTCTCAGCTTTGCAGGCTCACACAGGGAATATCTGCCATGAAATATTTGTTCATCTCTTCCCTTTTAGGACTCAGCCCCTCCTGGTACCTGCAGCACGTCATCGTGCGGGACCTGCAGAGCAGCAAGAGCTACTTCTTCCTGGTGAACGACTGGCTGTCGGTGGAGAGCGAGGACAACGATGGCATGGTGGAGAAGGAGGTGTTTGCTGCCAGTGAGTGCTCACCCTGGGGCGTGGGTTTGGGTGCTGAGCACTTCTTGTGGTGCAGGAGAGCAAAGAGACCCTGGAGCCTCCACACTGGCTCTTCCTCGTGGCAGTGATGCCAAGTGCTCTACTGGGTCCTTGATGCTGGAAGACAGGGCATGGCAAGGACCTGGCTGTGCAGGAGAGAATCAGAGAATCATGGAAACATTAAGGTTGGAAAAGACCTTGAAGGTCAAGTCTAACTCAACAAGCACCACCACTGCCCTGCTCCTGCTGGCCACATTATGGCTGGTACAGGGCAGGGGCCCCTGGGCCCCGCCGGGCTCACNACACCTGGGCACAGCTGGACTCATGTTCAGCCACCGTCACACCTGGGCACAGCTGGACTCATGTTCAGCCACTGTCACACCTGGGCACAGCTGGACTCATGTTCAGCCACTGTCACACCTGGGCACAGCTGGACTCATGTTCGGCCATTGTCACACCTGGGCACAGCTGGACTCATGTTCAGCCACTGTCACCAGCTCCCCCAGGTCCTTTTCCACTAGGCTGCTTCTCCCAGTTCCCCCTGGCAGCACAGCCACCCTGAGCGCGTCTCTGTGTCCCCAGGTGAGTCAGAGCTGAGGAGCTTCTCGCGGCTCTTCGTGGCGGAGCTGCAGCGAGGGTTCTTCGAGAAGCACGTCTGGCTGTCGCTGTGGGACCGCCCGCCCCGCAGCCGCTTCACCCGCGTCCAGAGAGCCACCTGCTGCTCCCTCCTCATCTTCCTCTTCCTCTGCGCCAACGCCGTGTGGTACGGCGTGGTGGGCAACGTCCACCTCAGGTGCGCGGGGCCCTGGGTGCCCTGGACAGTCCCCAACCTCCTCAGGGCCCCCCTGCCTGTCCCATCGGGGCAGGGCAGAGCTGTCACCCCCCGGGAAGAGGTGCCTTGCTTGTGGCCTTGGGTCTGCCCTTCCCATGCCAGAGAGTCTGGGACCTGGGACTACGGGTGACCAAGGACAGTCGGGTTTTGGTTTCGCTGTTGGCACAGCCCAGGCCCATTTCCTTCTCTGTCCCTCTGAAATACCTGGCCCATCATTTTTGTGTCTTGCTCTCCTACCTGGCAACCCCAAGTGCTCCTGCTGACACTTGTGTCTGGTCTCTCTTGATTCTCTGCAGCAACGGGGCCGTTTCCAACCTGATCCCTGTGAATGTGGACACGGTGGCTGTTGGTCTGGTGTCCAGTGTGGTGGTGTATCCCCTCTACCTGGTCATTTTGTACCTCTTCCGGATGGCTCGTGGCAAGGTGAGGAAGAGGAATGGTTGCAGGCTGCTCAGATGGGTGGGATGCCAGCAGGTTTGCTTATCTGAGGCTAAATTCTGCCCTTCCTGGGACCTCAGCCCTCCAGCTGGTCTCTGCACTTGCTCAGTTGTGCTGCACCACGGCCAGACCCTTCCCCGAGGAAGGGTCCTGCCTCCCTCCCTGACCTCTGAGCACTGCCTGGACTCTGACAGTGCCCAGAGACCAAAAGGGCAGATTCTAGAAGCTGTGTAGGCACCTCCTGCCTCTTGATTTCGGGGTGTAATAGGCACCAAATGCCCTGTGAAGGCACAGCCCTTCGCCGCATTGACAGGAGCCCAGGAGATGCTCACTGGAGCCTCTCTAATGGAATGTCTGCCCTGGGTACAGGCTCAGCTGGCTGAACAGAGCTGTGGTTAAGCAGCTGGGAAGGGATTAGCTGGGGATTTAATGACTAGTTAGGCACAATTAGCAGCCCCATTAAGTATTGCAGCCAGCTGCTCAGGGACTGATGAGCTGCAAATGTATCTGATGTTCCTTGTCCAGGAACAAGCTTCCACACTCGTGGGGCTTCCTGGGAATTTGTCCCTGGGACAGCCTGGGTGGTACTGGGCTGTGATAGGTGTGGGTACAGGTATCCAAAGGGCCTGGGAGGCAGTGGAGGGTGGGCTTGTGCCTGTTCTCAGTCCCTGTGGGCAAGTGTAGGGGCCCCAGCAGTGCAGGGAGCTGGAGGCATCCACTCAGCAGCAGTGACAGTGTCACCTCCATCCCTCCTTCCTGTCCCCTGCAGGTCTCCATCAGCCACACAGTGACTCACTCAGACCAGCAGTCCTTGGAGATTGACAACTACCTGGACTCCTCGATCCTTGACAGCTCCTTCCCCACCTTCCCCGGGCTCCAGGCAGAGGTAACCTGCTCCCTTCTCCCTGGATAGGGTGCTCCCTGCACAGACACTGTGTCCATCCCCACTGCCAGGGTAGGAGCAGAGGCACTCAGGTGCCTTTGGAAAATCCCAGGCCAGTCCCAGATCCAGGAGCTGCCTCCAGCTATCTGTGGCCATGGGACTCCCACTTCCCCTGGTACTCACAACCCATTGCTTTAACTGGGCTCAAAGCAGTGTTGTGTGCCTGAACTGCCTCTGTTTCCTCCACAGGCCTTCTCTGAGCAAACCAAAACAGATCTTTTCCTGGAGGACTCCAAAAGGTGAGGAGGTTTCTGGGGATGGAGCAAGCAGGAGTTTAGTTTCTGCTTTGCTGGGTTGGAGTTGTGCTCCCACACCTCTTTCTCCCTAGACAGTCCCACACAGGTGCTTTTCTCATGCTTCCCTCTCCCCACACATTCCTGATGCCCCATTTCTCCCCAGCCTGGTGCCGTGGCCCTCCAGTGAGGCCCTGCTCAGCTGGCCAGACCTGCTCAGTGACCCCTCCATCATGGGCAACACCATCCAGAAGCTGAAGAGAGGCCGGGCCAGCCGCCACCTGGGGCTCGAGGCCCCCCTGGCCACCGAGGAGGACAGTTTGTCCCTTGGGATTCACCAGGGGCAGCCCCGGTACTTCTCTGCCTCAGGTGAGCAGCCCTGGCTGAGGTAGGAGAGGCAGAAGAGCAGAGCTGCTGCCATCACCACTGGCTTCACTTTGAAGGGCAGAGGGGGAGGGTTTGTGTCTGCTTAGTGGGGATTTTAGTCTGGGAAAGCAGAAATCCTTATGGGGATCAGTCTGAAGTGAGTGGTCTTGCACTGCCAGTGTGCTGGGAGCAAGGAGAGGTGTGTTCCCATGGGAATGTTGCAAGCAACCAGCACTTCCTCACTGGTTGCAAAGCCACAGTGTGTCTCTGAGCCTCTGTAAGTGGCTGGAGAAGGAGAACTTGGCCTCTCAAACCAGCAGTTTCCTGCCCAGCTCTGAAGCTGAGCTGGGGATAGACAGGAGCTGGAAGACAGCAGGGAGCAGGGGAGAGCTGTCCATGGAGAAGGACATTGCCCTGACTCTCCTCCTCCTCCCAGTTCCACCACTTGGCTGAGCCTGTGCCCTGGAATGGTGCTGTGCTCCTGCCAGTGATGGTTGTGCTCTCTCTCCCCAGATGAGGATCTGATCCGGCAGATCCTGGCGGATGGAGCCAGTGGCATCTCCCAGGACCTGGGGCCATACATGAGGGCTGAAACAGATCTCATCTCAGGCCTGTAAGTGTTTGGGGGGCAGAGTCCCCACTGAGCCAGAGTCTCCTGCCCCTTGCTGTCCCACCCAGCTCCAGTGGTATCACAGCAGCTGAGCTGAGCTGGGTTTGGGACATGTTCATGGGTCACTGTGTTCCTGCTGTCCATGATTCTACAGCCCCCACAGCCAGAGCTCCAGGAGGGCACTGCCACCCTTCCAGGAACCACCTGGGATATCCCTTAAAGCCCCAGCTGTGTCTTCAGCACTTTTGAACTGCTGGCAAAGTGCTGCCCACCAGTGTGTAGCCACTGCAGAGTGGCAGATCAGGGGAGGGGAAGGACTTTCAGCCCTTGTCCATGAGACACAAAGGCTGTGTGCCATGTGTGTGACTGTCCCAGGACTGGTGCACTGGTGCTGGCACTGGAATTCAGTCCCCCTCATTGCCAGCAGTGGCACAGATCTCTCCAGTCTCACCCTCTGCCTTGGCAGGTCCAGCGTGTTTGGGGAGAAGGTGGAGACTGTCATGATGCAGAAGCTGAACGACAAAGGGCAGAGCATGGCAGCTCCTCCCAGGGAAGTGAGCAGATCAGCCAAGTCCACCTGGACAGGTACCAGGGCTGTGCCCCCCGGGGCAGGGGGTGGGGTGTGCAGGGGCAGAGGACATCCCACACAGCATCACGTGGGAGAAAAATAAAATAGAAAAGGAATTTTAGGAAAGGCAGCTTCCTGCTTGGGATATATCTGCTATTTCCTTGCCAGCTTCTCCTGGAGTCTGGATCTCAGTAAGCCCTGAGCCAGCACTTGTTCTGTGACAGTCCCTGCCATGTGCCCTGGGGAAGCTCTGCTCCCTCCTCCTCCAGTTACTCTCCTCCCTGCACCCTCTGCAGCCACTAGTCATTTAATCCTGGAATGGATGAGCTTTAAGGTCCCTTCCAACCCTACCCATTCTGGGTAATCCCACCTCCTCTTGCCCACCCTGCTGCTCTGCTGAGCCTGGCCGTGTGATCTCCATGTGCTTTTTAGTGGGAAATGTCCGGGATAACCCCTCCAAACTCACCCAGGATTCTGGTGGCAGGCTCTCTGCTGTGATGAGTGCCGAGCTCAGCCCTTCCTGTGCCCGCTGGGACCCTTTGACAGGAATGTTCACACTTGCTTTCCCTCCTCCCAGTTGCAGACCAAACGTTCAGGAAGCGCTTGCTCCCGCCCTGGTGCTCCTACCTGGCTCATGGCATCAGCCTCCTCCTCTTTGCCACGGCCACGGGGGTCTCCGTGTGGATCGGGGTGGGCTTCTCCTCCAGCGTGGCCCTCATGTGGCTCATCTCAGGGATATTCAGCTTTCTGGCCTCCTTCCTGGTCTGGGAGCCCCTGAAGGTGAGGATCCCACGAGTGCACCAGCACATGCCTGTATGTGTGTGTGTGTGTCTGTAATTAATGTCTTGTGCAGCTACTAATCAAAGAATCAGGGGATTGTGAAGGTTGGAAAAGCCCTTTGAGGTCATCGAGTCCAACCATCAACCCACCACTATGTTCACCATTAAACCATGTCCTCAAATGCCACATCTACATAGTTTTTGAGCTTTTCCAGGGATGATGACTCCAGCCCTGGCCTGGGCAGCCTGTGCCAGTGCTGGACAACCCTTTCCATGAGGAAATCAAGTCAGACTGGACACTGTGTGCATTGGATGGTCTCTCCCATCTCCTGTCCCTCAGCAGCAGGAGAGGCAGGGCTGGTGGCAGGGCTGGTGGCACATTGTTGTAGAGGTCACCTGGCTGCTCCAAGTTGAATGTGTGCCATGCTGGCTGTGCTGAGGGGCCCACAGGAGCTGCTGCTGGAATGTTCCTTTGGCACAGCCCTCCACAGGCTCAGGAGTGTCCCTGTCCCCCAGGTGCTGCTGGAGGCCCTGTATTTCTCCCTGGTTGCCAAGCGCCTGCACCCAGAGGAGGATGACACCCTGGTGGAGCAGCCCTTCGTGGAACACGTGTCAGAGAAGATCAGCAAAGTCCGGCCCCCACAGGGCTTTGCCCTGTTCCAGGCCAAGGAGGAGGCCAGGAAGGTCAAACTGCTGCACAGGATGCTCAAGGTGAGACATCTCCTGCTGCCTGTGCCCAGGGCAGAGGGCTGAGATCCGTCCTAGAGTGGGTCTTCCCAGTCCAGCCGGGATCTCCTCAGCTGGTGGGAGTGTGTCTGCAGCTTCTGCCTCAGTTTCCTTGTCTGTAAAAGCCTGGCAGGGACATTCATCTTCTCTGAGGAGCTCTGAGGTGGCTGCAAAGCAGAACCATGAGGGGGTTGGTTTGGAGCAGCTGGTGTTTGGCTCCGTAACTCGGGTGTTTGAGGTTAAGGCAAGGTTTGAGTGTGGAGCAGACACCACTTTGCACAAGAAAACTCATCAGTTGAATCTTGTGAAACACAAGTTCCTGTCTGGGAGCAGAAATTTCAGCCTTTGCAGCTCATACAGTACAGATCCTCCACTTGTGCTGGGAATACACAGCTGCTTTGATGGAATTAGGTTACTTTTAACTGAGTGATTCCCCTTCAAAGGTGGAAACCCCCATAACTATTGGATAAGCTGAACTGCCAGCACATAGGAGCTCTTTCAACAAAGGACCTTGTGAGCCTGTGGTCTGGGCTTCACTTTAGGAAGTTTCCCTTATGGAAAAAGAAAGAACAGCATCCTGATTCTGAACAGCTCCTGATCCTGCTGCATGTCAATGGAAAGCACTGATCTGCTGCAGAATTGGGATCCAGCCCCTCCATGCAATCCCTTTCTACTCTCTTTTTCCCAGAATTTCCTCATCTACATGATGTTCTTGCTGGTGATCCTGCTCACCAACTACGGGGACACGTCCCGCACCAGCCGGGCCTTCCTCCTGCAGAGCTCCATCAAGCAGCAGCTGGGCAGCAACGAATTCCTCCTCATCAAGAGGTGCCCTGGGAGGGGGGGATGAGGTGCTGCTGTGCATCAGCAGGGGTTTGGGGCTTTTGCTGCGTGGTCTCTGCCTTAAGAGGTTCACAACTCAACTGGGAGCACTGGTGTGGAGCTGGGACTCACAACACGAGCCTGGCCTGACAGTGAGCAGGTCCTGTTTGTCCCTGTGGTTCTGCTTCTCCCCTGCAGAGCAGAGGGGTCTGTGGGGGTTGAGGGGTTTCATTTCTCTGAATTTTGATGATCTCCTCAGTGGCAAGGAGCTGTGTAAGTTACTGGTGGTGTTCTTTCTGGAGCTTCTCTAAAGGACTCAAGTTTCTCTGTCTCCAAAATTTACAGCTGTAAGGTTTAACCATGAACAGGGCCACAAGAACCAGAAATGACACCTCATATAGAGTCCTCTCCTTCCTTGCTCTTCACATAGGGTTTAACTGCATTAAATTTTCCCAGCTGAGTTTCCACAACCCTGGGAATTCCTCAAGTCCAGCCTGACCTTGGAATGCTGCCTGGGACTGGGGGTGTCTCACTGCAGAGCCCTTGGCTCTGTGCACATCATCTTGGCTTGTCTGTGCCACCCAAAGCCACTGAAACTGATGGACCACAGTATGAATTCAGGAATGATTCCAGTGAGCTTGGTGGAGATTTTGGGGTGGAATTGGTGCAAAGAGGGAGAGCAGAGTCTGGTCCTAAATAGCATCTCTTTTCCCTTGGTGCTGCCACAGGTGCCAAGTGGATTCAACCCCCTTTAGGTCATGTTAAATAATCCCTTTTCTGACCCCTTCCCAGCCCTTGGAATGGGTGGGAATGCTGGCCAGGAGTTGGGCAGCCAGGTGGGCTCTGGTAGAACCCAGATGGGTGGGTGGGACACACAGAGCTGGCCCTGGCAGAGCTGCCCCAGGGCTCTGCCTGTCTCTCACACCTTCTCCCCTCGCAGGTCGGATCAGTTCTGGCCCTGGATGTCACAGGTGTTCCTCCCATACCTGCACAACAACGGGTCAGGTCAGGAGAGCCACAGCACCACGCTGGGCACGGCGCGGCTGCGCCAGCTCCGGCGGCAGGAAGGTACGAGGGCAGGGAATGGGCTCTGCCCTCACTGGGTGCTGACAGGCAGGTCTGGGTGGAGCTGGGGCTGAGTGAAGGCAGCAGAGGTTACACAGGCAGGTTTCTCTTTGCAGTGTCTGTGTTAGAGAGCCCCTGGTTCTGCTCCGCAGAGATGAACTGGGGCAGCTGATCTTGGAGTCCTGCAGTGGTTTGGGTTGGAAGGGACCTTAAAGCTCATCCAGTTTCACCCCCTGCCCTGGGCAGGGACACCTCCCACTGTCCCAGGGGGCTCCAGCCTGGTCTTGAACACTTCCAGGAATGGGGCAGCCACAGCTTCTCTGGACACCCTGTGCCAGGGCCTGCCCACCCTCCCAGGGAAGAATTCCTCCCCAGTATCCCATCTAACCCTGCCCTGAGGTGGTTTAAAGCCAGGGAAGTATTCAGGGAGCAGTGGTGCCTAACTTCTGGGTGCTCCCTTCCCTCACCCTGCTGAAATCATGGGCATTATTTTGGAGGGTGGACAGGTGGAGGTGGAGGGGTTTGGGAGGGAGGGAGATGCTGAGTGTGTGAGCTCAGCTGTGCCCCAGCACGAGGGCTCCCCATGTGTGACAGTGTCTTCTCATTCCAGCCGAGTGCCATGCCCAGGACATCCTGCCTGGCATGGGCAAGGCCTGGAGGAGCTGCACTGACCAGCACAGCTTTGCCACCACTGACTATGGCACGGGCTGGGAGAGAGTGACTGGGAATGTGACGGCGGCGTGGGCCCACTCCCCCCCCGACCTGGCAGGGTAAGAGGCTGCTCCCACCCCTGCTCCATCCCCCACCTTCCAGAGATGGGACAACTCATCTTTACAAACCTTTACATGGTCTTTACAGTTGGTTTTGTGCCCTGAGTGGTTCCCAGCCCTCCCCTCAGCAAGGCCAACTGCAGCCCCTGAGCCTGGCAAAGGGCAAACAGACACAGAAATGCCAAAGGGCTTCCCTGAGCACACCCCTGCTGGCAGTGGGAGTGCTGGGAGGCACCCAGCTTTCCTGGGATTGTGCATGTCACCCCAAACTGTCTGAATGACAGCATTGGGCTGTTCTGGGGGGCCCAGGGGCAGAGGGTTCAACCTCCCAGGGCAGAGCCAGGGCAGGGTAACCCATCACCCACAGAGCAGCACTGGATTTCTGTTCCAGGGGGTGATGGCAGATTGTCCTGCACACTGGACATAATTCACTGTTGGTTTCTGCTCTGGTTTGGGCCCGGAGGCATCTTCAAGGAAGTCTGGGGCACCACAGGGCCCAGGGCTGTTCTGATGTTGGGAACACTGAGATGGATCAAAGCACTCCTATGATTTGTCTTGTGAAATAAATGCTGAGGCAGCTGTCAAGGGGCAGGATCTGCATCTGCACATCTGCTCCTGGCCTTCCATGGAGGAGAGCAACCAGTGTCCTTCAGCCTCACACCATGTCTGCTCTTCCTCTGCAGGATCTGGTACTGGGGTTACATCTCCTTCTACGACAGCAGCGGTTACGTGCAGGAGTTGGGCCCTTCCCTGGAGGAAAGCCAGGCCCAGCTGGACTTCCTGCAGCAGCACACGTGGATCGACAACATGTGAGCGTGGCAGGGGCAGAGGGAATGTCCTGCTCTCACCCAGGTTTCTCAGGGATGCTGCTGGAGTGCCGTGGGGGCAGAGGATCATCCCTCCCAGCAGTGGCCCCAGCGGGGTGTTGTCCCTGTCCCTGAGCTGCTCCTCTTGCCCCCCCAGGAGCCGGGCAGTGTTTGTGGAGCTGCTGCAGTACAACCCCAGCGTGGACCTGCACGTGGCCATCACCCTGCGCCTGGAATTCCCGGGGTCTGGCCAGGCCATGGCCGCTGTCACCATCAGCCCCTTCCCCCTGCTGCGGCTCAGCGGGGGGGTCACGCTGCAGCTCCTCATGATGGTCAGTGTGGTACCTCCCCCTGGGCCCCTCTTCCCTGGGGTCAGTGCATGGGGGGGGCTCTGGGGACCCTCACTCAGACTGGGGGTTCACTTTGGACTCCAGGTCCCCACGCCAGTCCCTGCTCCACTTCCAGGCCTGGACAGCACACAGGGAACACCCCTGGCACCACTGAGGGGAAGGACATTCCTCCTCCTGTTGGTGTTGTCTCGGCATTTTTGCTTCTGTGTTGCTGTGGGAGCATGAGGGTTTGTTCTGCCCTCAAGGAGGACATCCCCAGAGAGCCTGCCTGGGTTTGGTGTCAGCAGAACCCTCATCCCCTGGGCGCTGCTGCTGTGCCACGGGGGCATTGGATGTGCCATTGGGGATCTTCAGAAGGGACTGGGGCACTGGGTGAGAGAGGGAGGCAGGACAGGACACTGGGGTTGCTCCAGGTGGTGGAGCTTGGCCTAGGCTGGGGGGGCTTTTGCTATCCTGGGTGCAGCACAGCAGTCAAGCATTGCCCTCTCCTGCTCTGCTGACCTCTCCACTCCTCCTTCCCTGGCAACCTCTCTGTTCTCCCCCCAGGTCTTCCTCATGATGTTTGTGGTTTACTTCGTGGTGTCGGAGTCTCTGTCCATCAAGAAGGAAGGCAGAGCCTACTTTACTCTGTGGAGCAACTATGGCCAGTGGCTCTTCATCCTGCTCACCACGAGCACTGTGGTGGTTCACCTCAGCCAGGCCACCCTCGCTGACCAGCAGTGGCTCAAGTACCTCAACAACCGCAGGGGCTTCACCAACTTCTACCAGGTGGCCTTTCTCAGCTCCGTGTTCAGCAGCCTGGCAGCCTCCCTCCTCTTCCTCCTGACTGTGCAGGTACAGGAGGGATGGGGCAGAGCAGCACGTGGGCAGCGGGTGCTTTGGTCCTCCTGTGCCAGCCTGTCATCCCTGCACAGTCCCTGGCAGGAGCAGGAAAGGACCCTGAAGGGAAACAAACACAGGATTGAGGTCCTGATTGGGCACTGGTTGGATGCTGCCACATCAGTCCCTGCTGCAGGGCAGAGGGGATGGCAGTGAGGCCACGTGTGTCTCTGCCAGAGCACTTTGGGTCTCTACAGCTCTCAATTCCCTTGGGGAATTCTGCCCAGTGTGGCTGATGGGATGATTTTTGCCTGCAAGGAACCTGTGGACTGGGATGTTTTGTGCTCTGCCAGGGTTTGTGTTTCTGAAGTGTGTTTGAGAGACCCCCCCAGTGCTGGGAGTGGGTCCTTGCTGTAGCACCCTCCTCTCTGCAGGCTGCCCAGCAGCTGCGGTTCGTCAGACAGTGGTCGGTGTTCGGGAAGACCTTCCAGAAGTCTGCGAAGGAGCTGATGGCTGCAGGGGTGGCCTTCACCCTCCTCCTCCTGGCCTACGCCCAGCTTGGCTTCCTGGTAACTGCCCCTGTCCCCCTCCTGGTTTTGGTCCTGTTGCCCCTTGTCCCTCACCATGGCATGATGTGAGCAAAGCCTGAAGGTCCCCCGGGTGCTCTGTGCCCCCCTGGCAGCTCTGGCCACGGGCTGTCCCTGTCACAGCTGATTCGTGAGCCACCCTTCAGGGCCCAAGTCAGAGAGGATATTTTGGGTCAGGGGAACACTTTGCTGCTGATTCCTTCTCATCTCATCTCCAATGTCCCCTTTGCAGCTCTTCTCCTCCTCCTCCGAGTCCTTCCGCAGCGTGGGCAGCAGCCTCCTGCTGCTGCTGGCCCTGCTCCGGGGCACTGGGAGCCTCCGGCCCTGCCTGCCCGAGGCCTCGGGCCTCTGCTGCCTCTTCTGCACCAGCTACATCATCCTGGAGGTGTGGATCGTGCTGAGGCTGCTCACGGTGGTGCTGATCCACAGCTACCGGGACATGCACTTCGAGCTGTACCGCCCCGCCTTCGAGCCCCAGGACTACGAGATGGTGGAGCTGTTCATGCGCAGGCTCAAGATGTGGATGGGCTTCAGCAAAGCCAAGGAGGTGAGAGCAGCCTGGGGACTCTGCGAAGGGGCCTGGTGGCACAGGGCAATGCCCACCATCCTTAGCCTTCCCTTGCTTCTGGCTCCTTCCCACTGCTGCTCACAGCAGTTCCTCTGGCAGGCGAGGGCTGAGCCAGTGGCTATTCCTGGGGGCACAAGGGGTGGGTTGGTGATGGGGCGTCTGTGAGGGGCATCAGCTGCCAGTTCTCAGTCCCATAGATCCGTTCCCAGGTCCACGGCCTGTCGCACCAGGAGTGTCTGGGAGCAGCCTGGGGGCTGTTTGGAATGTTCCCAGCTCCTGAGCTAACCCTGCCCCTTCTCCCCCTGTTTCCTTCCAGTTCCGACACAAGGTGAGGTTCGAAGGGATGGAGCCGCTGCCCTCCCGCGACTCCAGCGACTCCAAGTCTTTCCGGGGCCCCACTCCCAGCGCTGCCTCCGACAGCTCCAGGGCCTCCACGTCCTCCAGCCAGCTGGACGGGCTGAGCCTCGTGCTGAGCACCCGGGACAGCCTGGAAGTGGACGCTGACATCCAGCGCCTCCTCTCCCTCTTCGAGATGCTGCTGGCCCAGTTCGACCGCGTCAACCAGGTGACGGAGGACGTGTCCCGCATCGAGCTGCTGCTGGAGGGCTCTCGGAGCCGCCGCTCCCGGAGGAGGCACCGGGGCTGCGAGGACGGGCCGGGCTCGGAGCAGGGCCCCTCACCCGAGGTGTCGGACGCGG
>VXBA01000149.1:76452-112477 GCA_013399895.1 Serilophus lunatus
GGTGCAGGAGATCCCCGTGGATGCAGGGAATAGGTGTAGGTGTTAAAGGGCCCCAGCTGCAGGTGGTTACTGTGGGTGGGCACAGGGGCACCGGGACAAAGCTCAGCCCCTTCCCTGCTGGCTGTGCCGGGGGGGAAGGAGACAGGAGAGTCCCAGGCCTTGAAGGTTTGAACCAAGTTTTGGATCTTTGTCGACCAGACGCACTGTGGAGGAAAGCGACAGCTTTCAAGAAGGTATTTAACCCACCTTGGTTTTTAAGCATAAATAGATATATAGATAAATGCTATCTATACCCAGATCAGTTAATTTCCAGTATTGGCTACTTTTATCTGCCAGAAATTGGTACTATTATTTGTATTTAAAGAAATCCAATATTTAAAACAAAGGACATTGCAAGCTGCAGTGAGCTGCCAGCCTGGCCGGGCTGGGGGGGACAGGGAGCAGCAGCTCAGCCCCAGGGCTCTGAGACCCCTGGGCTGCTCCAGCCTCCTCCAGTTTGGGGTTCCCAACGTGCTGGTGTCACCGAGGGCCCCACCCCTCCCTGTCCCCCTCCCGTGGCCCCCGGGGGCTGCTGCTGCTTGGCTTCTCTTAACCCAAGGAATGTATTGCCCTAAGTATACGTATTTTTTTTTGGTTTACTTGTTCTATGTACTGCCCAGCACTTTAAACAAGGCTTTCCTCGGCTACCAGTGACACGTGCGAGCTAAGAACGGGATAATATATCACAAAAGCAGTATTTTGTTTGTCTAAAGCATAAAGTGAAATGGGCAGGGAGGAGGGGAGGGCAGCCCCAGCTCAGGCAGCTGTGCCAGCACCTTCCCTACAGCACAAAGGAGGCAGATGGAGCCCTGAGGGAGCTTTTTTTTGGGGTTCCCTCCAGCCCTGCCCCCCCGGGACTGGCCATGTGCTGGGTTGCAGCTGCTGGGCTACAGCTGGGCTGTGCCATGGGGCCCCCCCAGCTCACAGCCCAGGGGTGCAGAGCAGGGCCTGAACCCCCCCCCCGGGGCTGCATTCCCCCCCCTCAGCCCCATTTCACCTTATGCCTACTGTAAGTAATTTATACGGGGTGTGTGTTTGGTTTTTAAATGTATATATTTTTGTATGTTTGCTATATTTTCATAGCATCGGTACCGTGTTTGAAACATGTAGATAGGAGACAGAATACTATTGTCAGAGTTATTTAAAGGATGTATTAAGTGCTTCTTCCTGGGAATGTCCCGTGTATATAAGGATTGGTGTCTGTGTGTGTGCTGTGTGTGCTCTCTGGGCAGAGAGAAGCCCCCAGTGACCTCTTCATGTGTTCCAGAACTTGTTCCAGGCTTTGGACAGGGGAGAGGGTGGCAGGGAAGGCTGAGGTGAGCAGTGCTGCAGGGGAGGTGCCTCTGGGTTAGCTGCATCCTTCCCCTGATTCTGGTGGTCCTGGAAGTACATTCCCATGGCAGGAGAGACCTTTCCAGGCAGAGAGAGGGGTGTCTTAAGGCAATTCCATTGCTGTATCACCCCCTGAGCCTCCCCTCCAGCCCTCAGCTGTGTTGGATACTTTTACAGATTCAATTCCAAGATCCACGTGCTTCCCTGGCTTTTTGGCCATGTCCAGCAGGGTGGCTGGGGGGGATGCAGGGGGTCTGTGATACCTTTGGGACAGGTCTAAGTTCCCTTTGGAGAACTCGAGTGCTGTGCAGGACAGATGCTCTGGAAAGGTTGCAGAGGGATGAGGACAGGAGAAAAGTAAGTTGGAGCTTGAGGATCAGATAAAATGAACTGGTGGTTGATCAGTGTGGAGGTGGTGGAAGAGCAGGTGGCACAGAGGAGTGGAGTGTGGAGAGGAGAAATCCAGTACTGGTAATGGCAGGAAGGGCAGGTGGGAGATGATAGAGAAGGGCAGGAGTTGGAGGATCCAAGCTCAGGGTGCCTGGAGCAGGTAGAACCAGCACTTAGTGGTTGAGCCCAAGGCTGGGGGCAGGTGCTGCTCGGCTTTCTGCCCTCTGCTCAAAAAAACCCCCTGGTTTTCAGGCCAGAGATGTAAAACTATTTGCCTTGGGTACTTTTTAATTTCATAGGCAGCACAACACCAGGCTCAGCTCTGGTCACCCTGTCCCCAAACCCCCAAGGCAGTAGCAGGAGCAGGGGTGAGGTGTCCCGGGCACCTGGGATGTGTCCCTGTGGAGTCACAGGCACTCCTCACCTGTGGAGCACCGTGGGGGGAGATGCAGCCACCCCTGAGGGCATGTTCAGTGATTGAAATGAACCAAGCGGGTCTTGGAAAGCTCTCGAAGAGCCAAAAAGTTCAGTTCATGATCCAGAGTTTAGTTCTCAGCTCGAGTGTCCTCATCAAAGGAGGTTTTTAGGAGTCAAGTGCAGGAAGGAAAGACAAGAGGCAAGAGGGGTCAGCAGGGCCCCAACTGCTTGGAGCAGCCATTCCTAAGCTAAGGGCAACAAGGACAGTCCCCACATCCATCGGGATTTTTGTTCCCAAGTGCCTGTTCCTTACCAGGTTTGCCCTATGTGTGAGTGTGACTCGATGTGTGTGACTTATCAAGTGCTTCTTCTAATCAAAGAGGAGCAGAAACGGGATCAGACAACTGCTCTCCTCCTGTCCTTCCCCGGCAGTACGGAGAGCAGCTTTGCCACCCACAGTTGTTTCCTGAAATGCCCAACCCTCCGTGCTGGGCAGCACCCACAGCTTCCAGCACTCACAGTTCTCAGAGCAGCAGTTACTTGTGCAAACTCCAGCAGCATCCCAGGGTCCCCTCAGTGTCCCAGCTCAGGCAGAGCTGCAGCCACAGGGACCCAGTTACACCCTCAGAGCAATGAATTCACTCACAGTCCTTGCCCATAAATCCCCCTGAATGTGTATTTCTGTGTCTGCAGTCACCAAGAGATGGTTTCTTATTTATTGTCTTAAATCTCAGAAAGATGCAACAGGATCAAGCTGCTTAAATAAAAATCCTGATCCATTAGTTCCAACACAGGGGGAGGGATTTCTGTAAGTGCCTTTTTTTTTTTTAAAAAAAAGAGAACAATGTGACCAAAATGCCAATGGTTCCTGTCTGGTCAGCATTTCACTGCAAACAAAAATGGTGTGTTTTGTAACTGTGGGGATGTTTCTCAAAAACTGACAAGGTCAAATAAACACTGACTGCTAGGACCTGGCTCGGGTGGTTTTGTTGTGCTCCCCTCCAGCCCCTCACTGAGGGCAAAGCAGCTCCAGCCCAGGGCTGTTTGACACTCCTGTCCATCCCCTTGTGTCCAGAATGTTAATTAAGGTCTCCTGCCCGACACAAGACACTTCCTTAAATCCCCCAGGCTCTCAGGGCAGCCCTGGGTTGGCATTACTGACATCACCTCTGTGTGGTCACTGTGCAGCCCCCGAGGGTGGCACCAGGGCTCACCCAGCCCCAGGCTCTCACAGCACAGCCCTGAGCTGAGCAATGCCCCCAGCAAAGCCCCTTCCCCACTGCAGAGGTTACCCAGGGACTGGAACACAGCCAGGAATCCCTGTGTCCAGTACTGGTAGGTGTGAGGAGCTGAAAGAGGAAAGGAGGAAGGATTTACAGGATTAGGAAACAGTTGGAGCCTTCCCAGGCCAGCAAGACCCCACTGACCAGAACAAATACTTTATTTCCTTTATGACTCAAAACACTCAAACACAACAGACACTTGGTGTTCCCCAACACCCTGCACAGGCCAGGGGGGACCCTTCTGTCCCCTGGCCTGGCACTTCACAGTCACTTGTCTTCATCTCCCTGCTCTCAGCCCTTCCCAAATCCACACTCCCCTCCAGGGCCAAAGCAGGAGATGAGGTACTCACAGTATAGTCCAGGTTGTGGTGTCTCCCAGTTGGGTACTGTAGTGTCTGGTGCCCATCTGACCTCAGGATGAGCTACAGAATCCCATTCCAGCTGTGCACAGCTGGGCTGGAAGGGCCAGCTGAACCTTTCAGGAGTCCCAGGAGAGACTTTCACTGTTAGTGCAACAGGCAAGACTCGTGCAGAGATGATGCCCCAAGACATGGCAACAGCTTCAAAAAGGGATTTTATCAGGTGCATGAAGGATGAGATTCCCCAGCATTCCTGCAACCAGTTGGAGCTCTGCAGATGGACCTGGAAGATGGGTCTGGCTTTGGGGTGACCATCTGGAGTCAGCCCCAGGGGTCAGACTTCATTCCCAGGGATTCCTGGCCCAGCTCTGCCATTCCACTGCTCCACCTCCCTGTTTGCTTTTATTTCTGGTGGCAAAATCATCTCTGCTGTGAGTCTCTCAAAATGCAGAAAAACCCTTGGGAATTTTAAGCAGCATGTTAGGCAGGAAAGGAGCCAAATTAACTCTTTTCTGAGCTGGCAGCAGAACAAGTCAGAGCCTGAAGAGTCTCCAAGTGCTGCTGAGAGACATCAAGGTCCAGGGAGGAGCTGGGATTCTGGGGTGCTCAGAAACAGCAACTGGATTTTCAATACTTCATGTTTCATTCCCATTAAAGTCATCAAAAATCCCACAATTCCTGCACCTTCATGTGAGGATCTGCAGAATATCATCCTTTGTCTGCTTCCACCAAGAGCTGGTGTGGAAGGAGTCCAAAGAAAGGTTCTGCAGGGATGTTCCCAACAGAGATGGAAGCCTTGAAACAGCTCAAACCAAACAAAACCAAACACGGTGGGTTGGTCCTCTTGGAGCTTCTGCTGGGAATACAGTGGAAATCCAAACCTCCTGGCAGGGTTCAGTGCCAAGTCCACATGCAAG
Source organism: Serilophus lunatus (assembly GCA_013399895.1). Lineage (NCBI taxonomy): Eukaryota > Metazoa > Chordata > Aves > Passeriformes > Eurylaimidae > Serilophus > Serilophus lunatus. Next base: position 81,190 of record VXBA01000149.1, read on the forward strand.
GAGTGCAGCCAGGCCTCCCCATCCCCGTGTCTGTGCAGGTGCAGGGATCACCAACACAGGGAACACAATTCCATGGCCCCAGCAGCCCAGATCCAGGACCTACACAAACTCTGTGAAGTCATCCACGGAGGAGATGAGCCTCTTCCTCTGCCCTGTCTCGTAGGTGGGTGGGGGGTCCTGGGCCATCTGGGGAGGGGGCTTGCTGGAGGCAGAGGGGTGCAGCTGCAGGGGCAGGCCAGGGTTCTGGTACTGTGTTTCCTCACGGAGCTGAAAGGCAAAGCAGAAAGATGAGCTCCATTCTCCCCAGAATTTCTGCTCTCCCTTTGGACAGGGCAGGTTTGTCAGGGCACCCTGTGCCACCATCCCCAGCACTGAGTGAGGCATTCAGTGTCTACACGTTGGACATCAGGAAGAATTCTTCCTGGTGGTGGTCAGGCCTTGGAAGGGGCTGCCCAGGGAGGTTTGGAGTCCCCATCCCTCGAGGTGTGCAAGGAAGGACTGGATGTGTCCGTCAGTGCTCTGGGCTGGGGGACAAAGTGGGGATTGGGCACAGGCTGGACTCGATGATCTTGGAGGCCTTTCCCAACCTCAGTGATCCAGTAATTAGTGTTCCTTGCTGCCAGTGAAGCTGTTTGAAAGCTCCCAAATCCAAGCCCTACATCACTACAATCATCACTCCCCCAACAGACAGAACTGGAACCGGACGATCCTTCAGGTCCCTTCCAACCCAGACCATTCTATGATTCCAGCAGCAGCTGGATTCTCCTCTCCATACACGTTCCTCCTCTCACTCAGCTAGTTTTGATAGCTGGTTTTATTTCTAAAAAGCCTGTGCCTAAAGGCCAGCTCTGAGCCCTCAGAGCAGCCTCACCCACCCGGTGCCGGAGCCTCTTGATGTGCCGCAGCCTCGCGATCCATTTGGAGGGGTAGGTGTCAGTAGGGTTGGAGCGACTGTGGTGAACCTGGGAAGCCATCTGGGTTTGGGAAGGGTGGGAAAGAGAGGAGCCATTATTAGTTATTATTAACATAACCATGACAATCAAATTAATAGAAATTTTCAGTGCAGTTTGACAGCAAAAAAAAACCACAAAACCACAGTTCTGAGTTAGGACTGTTCATGTGTCAACTCTGACTTCACTGGCAAGTAGAAAACTTGGTGTTTTGCTTTACAAGCCTCGTTTCCTTGGAAGCTGGTGATGGCCCAAGGCAGCAGCTGGAGGGCAGGAGGGCTCAGGGAGTTTGGGGTACTCACGTTGGCATGCAGGGCCATCTGACGGGCCACGAAGGGCAGGTTCTTGTCAGAGATGATCTTGGAAACACTCGTGTCCACGAGACCCTCCATGTCTTTGGTTTAAAGGAATAAGAAAAAAGACAGTTAAGAACAAGCTAAAGGTTGCCAGTAACTAAATGTGTAAGTAATATAAACCTGAGGAATTGCAGCACAGAAGTTCCCACTGAGCTCCACAGCTCCCACTGTAACAGGATTTGTACTACACCTTAACTGACTCTGTCAAGGCTCCCAAATTCTGGCTTCTCCATAAAGGTTTGAGGAGACCCTGCTGGGCTCTCACATGAACCAAAACCCTCCTGAGAAGTGCCCCTTTGGCAGGAGGAAAACACCTGCACCAGCACTGCTGAACTCACAGGGAGCCATGGCTGGGTCCTGCAGTGCTGGGAAGGACAGCAGAGACCAAAGTCACAGGAGTTGCACCTCCCATCTCCTCCAACATTCCCAAGCAGTTGGAGGGATCTGCTCCACTACTGGCACTTTGTATCTTCCCCAAGATAAGAGGCATCTTCCTGTTGGATCTCTCATACTGTCATCAAGCTTAAGACATCAACAGGACAAACCCAGATATAACTGGTTTCTGAGAGTTTCTCCTGCAAGTTTTCACGTTTGGAACACAAACCCTCTGCACAGTGAAGGCAGTTACTGAGCCCCCCTCCCCAGGAAGGGCTGAGGGATCCCCACCTTTCCGACACTGCAGGGTCACCAGGTTACAATCGTAGTCCAGGGGGGTGATGATCACGTGCACAAAATTGAACTGTCCCTAAGGAGAAAACAAGGAAAGTCAGAACCATTTCCCTGGCAGCATCCTGCCCTGTGGATGCCATAAACACACACATGTGAACCCACCAAGGCCAACAACCTCCCCTCCTACGCTGCACACTGTTCATTCACCAAGGTAACACACACCACAACAAGGTTTACAACACACCCACAAGGAAAATCCTGTACCTTTATTGTTCCCAGCTTAAAGTCCTCTCCTGAATCATTGTAAACAATAGAAACAAAATCATTCCCCAGGTGCCTCTTCTTGTCACAGCGATATTTGTCCAAGTCCTTGGTGGGCATCAGAGTAGCAATGTGGAAAATGGCTGGAGAGGGAAACAAAAACCCTGAGGCTGGGCTTGGAAAGCAGAAGTATCACATGCCAGTCAAGTAATATCAGGCCCAAAATAATAAAATTACAAGTTGTGCTCCCTTGATAGGTTTGTCCCCATTTGTGACAACTCAATCCAATCCCACTGGGCTGCTCTGATGGACCCTGGAGCACAGAGTGCAGTGACCACTGGAAAGTACCACAGCACCACGGTGAGTAGAACCAGGTTTAAGGAGGAAAGAGTTAAAATAGATTAAACCAGGTTTGCACAGTAACCTGCAGGTGTTCCATGGAACTGGACTCAGTGTGGGAAACACAGAGTTGTGGGGGAAAATTAGGGAAATTCACCACAGCCTGTGGGATCCTGTGGCTGATTTCTGCACTGTTGGTGCTGCAGGAGCTGGGTGACACTGCAGTGCAATGGGCAGTGGCCTCAGCAGTGACAGCCCTGCTCAACACTGCTCTTCAGAGAAACAGAGCAGTGTTGACACCACCCTCAGTGAACAACCTTCACAGCAGCTTGGGAACAACCAGCTTATTCTGCAAACCTCCAAGCCAAAACCTATCAGCCTTTGAAGAGCAGAATATTTTATAGAGCGGAATGTCTTACAGATTAAACTATTTTAAAAAAGTGATTTTCCTTCTCTTAAACAAGGCAGGTGTGCACCTGTCCCAACCTTTTAACACATGGCTTGAGGAAATCCCAGAGAGAACAGGAGAACAGAGCCCCAGGTCACCTTCAGTCCATCCCTGGAAGCTGTGTAGAAGGCAGGACAGTTTCAGTGAGAAGACACACACCACCCTGGCAGCTCCTGGAGCCAGCTCACCTTGCATGATGTCATCGTGCCAGCAATAGGTAAACTGGCCATCCTCCCCACACACATCCAGGCCCCCGAGGTAGATCTTGTCTGGCTGACAGTCCTTGAGCTCGATGAGCTTGCCCAGCCCCGTGAGGAACTCGGTGTAGCGGTAGGAGCCGTGCTCGTTGGACAGGATCGCGATCTCGTTGTTGCTCTGGGCCAGGGGAACACGGGACACTCACTGCCTGCCAGGAGCACCCACCAGCACCAGTGGGCAGGTTACTGCCCTCCTGGGATTGGGGTGTTACCCTCCTAGAAGGGCTTCATGCAGGCACCGAGTTTTAGTGCATGAAACTAAGGAAAGGCAAGGCCTGCAGGGGCAGGAGGAATCCCAGAGCTGCAGGGGTTGAAGCAGCTGCCCCCACTCACCTGTCCCTCTCCAACATAGAGCACTGCAATCTTGTGTGTGTCGTAGGATGGGATCTGATCCAGGAGCTGCACTGACCTCTCAAATGTCTGCAACCAAAACATGGGTCACACCTGAGCAGCCTGGGCCAGGGAAAGGTGTCTTTGCCCATGGCAGGGCGTGGGACCTTTAAGGTCCCTTCCAATCCAGACCAGTCTAGGATTCTGTAATCTTTAAAAACTTACCTCCACACATTCACTGCCCACCCTAAAACCTCTTTGGGACAGAGCAAGCACAGATTCCTGACCTTCCCTAGTGTTTTCTTTGCTGGGTGCTGCCCTGCCCTGCACATGAGCCTGAGGGACAGGGCAGTGCTCTGTGGCATCTGGCACCAGCTTTCCAGGGATTACACTCCAGGTGACATGACTCTGCCAACTGCACACATTGGATGCATTTGCCAGGACAAATCACATGGTATCTCCATTCCAGCTCCAGGCATGAGAAATGGTTGTGTCTCTTGAAGAACATTTCCAGCCCAAGGCACCTCCTCACCTCACCTGGACTCCCCTCCTGCCTAACCACCCTCACCCAAAGCAAGGGGAAACTGTCAGCAAGAACCTGTGGGGCTCAGCTCTCCAGAACCCCATTCCAGTTCTACTTCTCCAGGAATTAAATAACCACAGAAAGCTTCTTGTCCATTCCCAATTACACCAAGGGCTGATAGGTCACTCAATGCTCAGTTCTAATCCTATCAGCAAACCCTAAATTCATCCTGCCTTCTGTCCAGCATCCTGAAACACCCCCAGCAACATCTCCCAGTATCCCAAATCCAATCCAGAGCCATAAAGCAGAAGCCAACAGAATTGGGGGACAGAGAACCTCTTATCTGTGGCACTGCTGGTAAGAAACACCTTTAAATTGCACCACCTGAGCTGGACATTTGTAATTATCATTTAAGTCAAGTAATAAGAAAAATTAACTACAAGAATTTACCAAAAACTCCTTGCTTACCTCATTTGGCAACAAGAGGGGCTTGTTGTTCTCATCACCAAAGAAGGGGGAGTGGTACAACTGCAAAAACACAAAGCTAAGGGAGAGAGGGAGAAAACTGTTACCATAAAAATTAAGTCAATTTTGATCTGTTGGAGGTAAGAACATTATGTGCAGCTGAAAAATAAGAGCAATTAAAATGCTAATAGTGTATTACTCATCTTTTAGACACTTCAGGTGCCTGGGCCACCTGCAGTTTGTAATAGACCCCTGTCAGAAAAACAATGATGTGTCAAACAGCAGCAGCCGCAAATTGCCTGTTCAAAGGCCTGGAATGGAGCAGCAGGAATGCACTCCTGCCTCACAGCTCTGGGGGTATTTCTGGGCTATCAGACACATGATTGTACAGACATTTCCATTTTGCCTACCCTCAGTAAGATGAAAATTGTCTCTTCATGCAATTTTGGGCAACTAACAATATCTCAAGTTCAAAAAGCAACAATTATAACCCTTCTTTTCCTCTTTCTCAGGATTTTGTACATTATATTTCTTGAAATGTAAAACTAGTAATTCATCCTGTTCACAGCAAAATTAACTCTGGGTGACTTGCAGCCAATCCACACACTTTAAATTAGCATAGACTAAGAACATGAGGAAACTAATCATCTATTTCTTTCACCATTTAGGAGTTAAATCACAAAGTTAATTTGGTGGCAGTGGGTTCAATATTTCCATATCAGCTCATTAAAAAAAAAAAAAGCAGGTCATTAATGTTTTAAAGCAGATCCTGCTTTGCAGACCCCAGAGCAGCTCTGCTGGAGCCCAGCCAGGCTGCAGCAGTTGTGAGCTCCCAGCTCTGGGTCACAGAACCCACCTGGGGTTTATCCCGGGGACTTTCTCAGCGTTGGAAGCTGCTGCCCTGCCCTTGAAGGCGTCTCTGTCGATCCTCTTGCCCCTCCTGGAAGGGGCTGAGTCAGAGATGGTGTAACCCCGGGGCCGGTGTCCCGAGGGGGAGCGGGGGGAGCTCAGGGCTCCGGGGCCATCCAAGCCCGACCCCGAGGCTCTGGAGTCCTCCCCCCTGCCCAACCAGCTGCCCAGCCCTTCCCCTTCCAGGTTCCCAGACTGGGATTTGGATTTCACTTCGGTGCTCAGCCTCCTCGTTACTTCTCTGCCGTTGGAGTCTTTCAGCACCTCCTGCAGCGTCTGGAGCTCGGGGGAAGAGCTGGACTTGCTGAGGGGCTGGGAGGGCTGGAAGGAGAGCTCCTCCAGAGCCCGGCCGTCCTCCCTCCCGATGGGAATCCCGCCCTCCACCAGCTCCTCCGACTTCATGGATTTGTCTTCTTGGCTGGAGGTGGAGGAGGACTTAAAGAGAGAGAAGCAAAGATGATCAGTTTTCATGGAGTGACTGGAAGGGACCTTAAAGCCCATCCAGTGCCAACCCCTGCCACCTTCCACTATCCCAGGTTGCTCCAAGCCCCATCCATCCTGGCCTTGGACATTTCCAGGGATGGGGCAGCCACAGCTTCTCTGGGCAAACTGTGCCAGGGCCTCACTGGCCTTTGAATAAAGAACTTTTTCCTGTTCCTGACAGGCAAAATAAAAGTTGACAACAGCAATGCTCAAGGAACCCCAACCCTTCCAGGGAAAGGTGAGCAGGAAGGTGCCAAGCAGAAAGCAATGGGGACCAAGGACCCTGACAAAACAGGTATTTTCCCCTGGAGCTCCCCCCAGGCCACCCAAGCTCTCCATGTGCACTTTGGTGTCATCAGTGAGCTCTTTCTGGGGGTGCCAAGAGGGAATTCACAGCCAATTCCTCCATGTCACCCAGGACACACTGCTGCCTCTGGTTCTCCTTACCCTGCTGTAGGACTCCTGGCCTTTACCAAACCTTTCCTCACTCAGGATGGGCTCTGAACACGAGGTCTCCATGTCCTCACTCTCTGGAGACTCCACTGGGGACTCTGCTTCCTTGAGCTCCATCTCCCCCGTGCTCCCCTCCTCCAGCACCACTGCAGATTCTATGGAGACACAGGGCAGGGGACCTGAAGTGTGGGGAGGGCTCAGAGGGGCAGGCCCCCATCCTCTCCTCTGAAGTACCAGCCTTTTCCCTATGGGATCTCAACAGAAGGCCACGTGGAATGAGAGCTCTTTGGTTTCTTGGCATGTCAGACTCGCTCCGGGTTCCCCTTTTGTGTGGAACAAATCCCCCTCACAGCAAAGGGCTGCCCTGGGCAAAGGAAGGGCAGTTGTTCCCAGTTGTTACTGATGGACAAGGAGGGGACAGAATGAGGAAATGGGACCTTGGACATTGGTTACCAGGACAGACAGGAACTACAGAGATGTAGGGAAGTACAAGACTAGTGCTGGAAGTTCACTGAGACATCAGTCCTGTGCAACTGTGAGCTTTTCTTGTACTGAAATCCAACACTCCTGTGCCTTGAGGCCTGGAAGGAGATAAGAAATTTTCCTAGGAGCCATTTCCTTGGCAGTTTTTCCTGGTATTTCTCAGGAGAAGGAAAACACTTCATCCCTAAGCACGTGGAAGGACAAGGGCAGGAGGGACACAGGCACTGCAGCAAAGCCACACGTGGCATCTGCTCAGACAAACAGGGAATGGAAACACACTGACAAGAAAACTCCTTGGAATCCCTGCCTACATGGAGGATTTAACACTGGATCCACTCCAGGCACTGACCACAGGGATGAGTCTGACCAAAGGCTCCTCTTGGCCTTGCTTTTTGTCCTGAGGAAAAGGCTGGAGAACAGGAGGCTTCCCATTATGCACACAAGGGACTGGAAGACCAATCTGAAAGGCCAAGATTTGTTTTCCAAAATAATAATAAAACCAAAAATTAGCACACACAAAAAAAAAAATAAAGAAAAATCAGCAAAATTAAAAAAATACAAAGAAAAAAATCACTAAAGCAGCTTTTCCTGGATTTATTTCAGCTCGCAGGACCAAAGTTATTTCAAAGAAGCAATTAAGAGTTAGCATTGCACACACAAACCTTCTAAAAATACAAAACAAACCAAAAGGAACCAAGACAACGTGCTGATCTGGTTAGGTGTCCAAGCCAGAACACACCTGCACATAGCCAGTGCTTCCAAGCTTCCCTCTTACACTACTGCCAAGATTGCTGGTGCTTTCAAATAATCCAAGCACTAATTAGTCTTTAGGTGGGGACAGAATAACAAGAGCAGAGAGAAGTACAAGAAAATATTTAACTGCAGCAGCTTTGTGTTGCTTTGAGAGGCCTCTGACAGCACTCACTAGCAGCTCAGAACACCCCAGTGCTCCACAGGGAGTTTTCCAGTGAAGGAAAGAGGCAGAAAGACATTTGAACCCTCTAATTAAAATCACAAAGCATTGCAGGTTATCAAAGCAATGCAGGTGCTGTGCTCATAAGGTGTGTAATTTGATCTCCACTTCATTTAATTAGGAAATCAATTTTACTGAAGTGGAGAAAAAGATTTTACACTATTACAGAGCCTCTAGAAGGTAGAATTTAGCAGGTTTTCTGCTGAAATGTATTTCTTTTTTTATTTAAAATACTTTTAACCAGCATCCATGCAAACATTAATATATCAAATATATATATATATCAGTTTCTTTTATTTTTCTGTGTCCAATTCTGGCAGACTGCTGTGGACTGAGCAGCCAAGGACTCCATTTCAGGGGAGCTTGTTCTGCAGCACAGGCTGCTCTTCTCACAAGTGGGAGCTTTTACACTGAGCAGAACACAAAGCCAATTGTAAAATGAAGCTTAAAATGAAGAATTCAATTAATCAAGGCACCCAGACAGGTTGTTTAACACTCTGCCTCAGGACTCACAAGCCACCTCAGCTAAACCAAAGCTGCTTTAAGGAATTGTCTGCACTTGCAAATGTTGGATCTGGCTTGGACTCTTCATGCTAGTCAAGATCCCATTTGTTGAGTGATGAGACTGGGGACAGACAGGAGACATGGAAGGGGAAAATGAGCGATGAGGGATACGTTTTCTATGAATCAGAGGTGTTCTTCTATGGCAATACTGTTTGGTTTTTGTTTTGTTTTTTTTTTCCTTAAAGATAGATAAATATACCTGCCCAGGATATGCTCCTGTGCAACTTCCCTTGACAACTGGACTGGTACATGGAAGAGAAAGAGGCCACTGCAAAGGGAAATCAAGTGAGCAGCTACATCAAAAGGAAGGAGAGACTATATGAAAATAAAAAAATATAAAAAAATTAAAAAGCACAGAGTTTAAAATGTAACCAAGAGCCTATTTTAAAACAAACAAATAAATAAATGAAACAAAGGAAAGAACAAGCTGGGATAAGCTCACTAGATGCCAAAAGGATATTTTAAGGGTACAAGGTCTCAACACGAATAAAGAGGCAAAAACACATCCAACAATGCAGGCTCCAAGTGCACCCTTTGCAGAATCTGGTGAGGTTTAGACACGGAAAATTCCTTCCTGATCTCCCAGCACACCCAGAAAACCAGGGTGGGCCTTCCCTGAGCTACACACTTTCAGCACAAGATCATTTTTAAACCCACAGAAGAGTCTGAAGAGTAGAAATATGAGTAAAGGCTCACAGAGGTTTAACCTTTACAGAGGCAGAACAACAGGCATGTGACAGTCTGACAGCAAAACTTCTTCCTGCCAGCTCCAGCAAGTCTGCTGGAAATGTTAACAAGGATGTGGCCAAAATTACTCAGACTGGCACAGGAGTGGCATTCAGGTGGTGCTGCTTTCAGCTCCTCACTCAGCTCCCATACACCTCGAGTTTGCAGGAGTCAATATAAGTGTTTATGGAAAATGACTGAATTTTTCTGTTTGTTTTTAAAAGGTGATCATTTCATTTGGACTCCAATTTTGTGTTTATTGAAATCCTGTTCAAAATAAACCTGAAAACTGGCATTTTTACCAGATCTCCAGATAATCCATCCCACTGCTCCCCAGCAAAGCTTTTCTGCTGCTGCCACTGCCCAGTTCTGATGGTGCCAGAGTGCTCAGAGCCTCGGGGGTGGGTACCATTGATAAGAGCTCTGAGCAGGGATTACAGAAAGCTTTAAAAGCTGTGAGTCACCACTAATCTCCCAACATTAACAGCTTTTTAGGAGCTGAACTAGCACCAAAGAAAATATAGTGAAAATCCTTGGCCACTGTGCTAAAATAAAGGCAGCAAATAAAACTCAAGCGGTTCAACTAAAGGCTGAACAGTCCTTTCCAGAGGTGGATAAAACCAAGAGGATTTGCATTCTGTTATCTCCTGCTGTCAAAGCCAATGGCTTTGACCTGATCCTGGCTGGCCAGGTTTGGAACCTGCAGCTCGAGTGCCCAACACAGAACTCCCATACTGAAGACAAATGGAAATGGAAACACTGCATGGAAAAGATCCATCCACAAGTGGGATGCCCAGATCAGCCCCAAACAAGTGGGAGAGGGAACAGCTCCATGACTTTGTTCATTTTCATTTGGGAAACACATGAAACACACGACTCCTCCAGAGAAGCTCCCTTACTCCTCTATAACAGAGAACAGCAGAGACAAGGAGGAAGGGAATTTTTCACTGAAAACTCCTCCCAGGGACAAGAACTGATCCTCCTTCTCATTGCTGGTATCCCTCATGCTCCCAACTTCCCTGTTCTACAAGACCTGCCCTCCCCCAGCCTTGCAGCAGGGCCAGGCTCCCTGGCCAGCAGCTCTCACCTGTGTTGGAGCGTTGCAGGAGGGAGGGCTTGGCTGTTCCTGTGGCCAGGCTGGAGGAGGGCACCGACAGGGATTTATAAAGGGCTGTTTCCCGGTGCTCCTTGAAGCGTTCTGCAGCCATCAGTGCGTTGGAGAGCTCCTGCAGGGGCATGTTGTTGATGTCTGAGGAAAACGGGCTGAGTGGGTTCTCCAGACTCATCAGCCAGCTGGTGTTACCTGGAAGAGAGAGTCAGGGAAGGCTGTTGAGCTGAAAAAGCACTAACTGTTTTGGAATTTGTAAATAAAAATAAAAATAGACCAAGTTCTCAGTTCTGCTGCAGAATCATTGGATTCACTTCTTACTCTCAGTGCTCTGCACTGCACAACCCATCCCTGGAAATTCAACACAGCAGATTCCCAAAAGGCATCCAAAACACTCGGGTATTTTAATTAATAATACCAGGTCAGCAATTCTCTCATGAAGGAGCTTTCAGCTGAAACAAATAGTTCCTGGTGTGTCGTGGAACATATCAGTGTTCAAGAATTTTGGCTTGAGCACATTCTTGTTCCTTCCCTAAGAGCAAACACAACTCTGCAGCTGCTCAGAGTTGTGGATGCTCCATCCCTGGAAGTGTTCAAGGCCAGGCTGGATGGGGTTTGGAGCAACCTGGGATAGGGGAAGGTGTTCCTGCCTGTGGCAGGGGGTGGAGCTGGATGGTCTCTAATGTCCCATCCAACCCACACCATCCTATGGTTCTACAGTTTCAAGAGGCAGTAAGCAATAAACAGATCCATTTATAACTAAATAAAGATTCTTCTTCCTCACCCAGGCTCTGTTTCCTGCCAAGCCCAAGAGCCCCTCCACGCTCAGGGACGTACCTGTGGGTCTGCGCACCAGGATTTCTGCCCAGCCCTGGGTCAGCAGGGGCACATAGGCAGCCAGGTTTGCTTTCTCTTTCTGCAGGGGTGTCTGTGGAGCAGGACTGGCCTTCTCTGAACGAGCTGCAGGAGCAGGAGGGCCCTGTGTCCCTTGGGAAGTCGAGCCACTGGGAAAATGGGAGGCTGAGCTGTCTAAGGCACCAACACGTAAGGCATGACCACCTGGGAGGACAGACACAAACCAAGGGAGAGCCATGCTTAGCCACAAACACCTCTCAGTAAAAAGGCTTTTAAGCTCCTCTAGCAGCTGCATGCACAATGTCCTAGTTTTTATTTTCCTTTTCATTACAATTATTACTGCCACCATTATTTCATTTAGATTATTAAACTGTTCTTCTGTGAACCCACAAGGTTTCTTCCTTTTTCCTTCCAATTCTCTCCCCATCCCACCACAGGGAACTGAGGGAGCAGCTGGGTGAGTCTTAACTGCCAGCAGGGGTTAAACCACAACAGGAACCCCAGGGAATTTTACCTTCTCTGTATTTCTGCTCAAGCAGCACCTGTGATCCCAAAGAGGGAAGCAGGAAGAGCCCCATCACACCTGAGCCAACAGCTCCTGCTACCTGCCCCTTACTAAACACCAGACAGGTCCAGAGACTCCAGTTAACTCAGACACAGGAGGCACCTGGACACTTAAACCTGTGCCAGGGACCCAGGGGTGGCAGTGAGACCCCAGGACAGGAACTCACCTGACATGGATCGCACTCTGTTGCGGGAGCCTCTGCAAACCTGCTGCCCAGCCTGAGATTCCAGTTTGGCTGGAGCTTCTTTTGTCTGTCTCACTTGCAAAACAGGGTCTGAGCTGTGGGAAAAGAAGATATTGCTGATGTTGAGAGAGGAATAAGTCATGCTGGACAAGTAAGACATTCCTCTTCTGCTAAGAGTTTAAAACTAAAAAGATGCACTGTGAGTGATTTAGGTGAAAATTAAAGTCAGGTGGAAACTTCCAGACATAGAAGCAAAACTTACCTTGATTCTGTAGTGCTTTGGAACTCTCCAGAGTCCAGGCCAAGCAGGGACCTCGTCCCTGTTCCAACACTTGTAGTGATGGTCACCAGCTTGTTACCAACCAGCCACGTCTTTGTCCTGCCTCCAGCCAACAGGAACTCACCCACAGGAGACCTGAGAACACATTTGGGATGAAGGCCTTCCTCAGAAGGCAGAGAACAGAGCTGATTCTATTAACCTTGCAGGAAGCACTGCCTGCTCTCCTTCTTTACACAGCATTTGTACCATTGCCCCTGGCTGTCAACACATTATCCATCAGGATCATGGAGGAGCTTCTGTACCAAAGACTGTGGTTATCCAGGCAAGGACATGGAACAAAGCACTGGCCATGGGCAGGGACACATCCCACTATCCCAGGCTGCTCCAAGCCCATCCAAACCTTAACTCTTACCCATCCAACCTGGCCTTGGACACTTCCAGGGATGGGGCAGCCACAGCTTCTCTGGGCAACCTGTGCCAGGGCTTCCTCACCCTCACAGCCAACAATTCCTTCTCAATATCCCATCTAACCTGTCCTCTGTCAGTGAGAAGTCATTGCCCCTTTTCCTTCCCTTCAGGCTGTTGTCCCAAGTCCCTCTCCAGCTCTCCTGGAGCCCCTTCAGGCACTGGAAGAGGCTCTAAGGTCTCCCCAAACCTTTCTCATCTTTAGTCTTCTCTCGCCTTGCCTCCTCTTTAGACAAGCCAGATTTTACCTGTGAGGAAAGGCTTCAGAGCCTGGGCCTGCCAGAACCTCCAACATGTCAGGGGAATTTTCCATTAATAAGGTGAGCTATGAACCCCAACCCAAGCCCTCTCTCCCGTGGCCCCTGACTGACCCCCTACCTCTTGGGCACCGCAGTGAAGTTCGAGAAGACGTATCGAGCCATCATATCCAGGCAGGTCTCTGTGAGCTCCAGGTGCAGGTTCTTCAGGTTGTCATCAGCCTGAGCCATTGAGTTTTCATCTGCAGAGCCCAGGCTCGAGCTGGTGATGGAGGTCTGGATCCGACTGGAAGAGAATGTTCCCACCTGACAGATCACTCTGCAAAATGCTTGGCCCTGTCACCCAGAAGGCAGCGGGATGCAGGCCCTGCCACACATGCACGTGCCAGATCAGAGAGGTGGCCAGGAACCAAACCCAGGGCATACAAACATATTTTTGGATCAGCCTCATGTTGTGCTTCACAGACTGTTGCTGCAGAAAAGTGTGTTTATCTGGAGAGACTGATGACATGGAACAGTCAGTCAGCTGGCCAGGCCAGTGCCCTCTGATGTTGGTGGCCCATGGGCAAGTGCACCAAGCAAGGAGTGAGTGGCAGCACCATGCTCTTGAGATCACTAATCTATGGTGAGGGCAAGCATCCCATGACCAGCACCAGTTTCCCAGGCAGAACATTGCCCATGAGCCAGAAACTGGGGCACTCCAGACTTGGCTCAATAATCCTGTGGTTTGCTTTTTTCTCTGCTGCATCTCTTCTATATATTAGTTTTTTTCCCCCTCCAAATTCAATAGCTATGTAAAACCTAATTTAACTTGAAATAGAAAAAAAGTTTGCACTCTGGACAGGAAATTGGCACAGAACAGAGGGCAAATCTGCCCTCAAATCAGCCAAGATAGCAAGGAAATTTAAAACAATTTCTGTAGCAGGCTGGACTGCAGTATTTTACAAAGACAACTCCTTATGCCATTGTAATACAAACTAAGCTGAAGTACAGCCAAATTTTTTATGCCATGACGACTTCTTTGGCATATTTAAGGGTAATTACCTGCATTTTTTGTTGCTACCATTTACATATAAATACAAGAGAAGAAAATCACCTAATGATTAATGGGGATATTAGAGAATTACAGATCCTGGAATGGTTTGGGTTGGAAGAGACCTTCAGGATTGTGTCAATCCACCCTCTGCCATGGGCAGGGACACCTCCCACTAACCCAGGTTGTTCCAACCTGGCCTTAGAAACTTCCAGGGATGGAGCAGCTTCTCTGGGCAACCTGTGCCAGGGCCTCCCCACCCTCTCAGGGAAGAATTTCTTCTGTAAAATGAAGTGTCAGAATTATATTTGCAATTCAGTCACTTCAGTCTCTTTCCCCCAAACACCATATTTAGACAAAACTTTAAAAAAATCCCAAAAAACCAAGTTTCACTGACAGCAATCCTAAGACTAAGGCACAAGTCTTCAGGCTCAGAATTAAAACCAACAGCAGCTTAATGCTCGAGGGATGTGATCCAGAAATATGCTTTAAAAACTGGCATCAACTATTTAATCTTTCATGGGACTAGATCAATGCTGGCAATCAAATCTTGTCAATCAATCAAACCAATGTTTAAAATCAAATTCTGTTTTCTCAAGCTGTGAAAGCAACAGCTTCACAAGTGTTGGGCTGAGCACAGCCTTCACTGTTGTATGGAGAGACAAATTCAGGTTTTCATGGTATCTTACTTGAGACCAGAACATTGATGTAAGGGAGCTGGCAGAAAAGAACAACTCCTAAGGTGAGGCCAGGACTATTCCCCGTAGTCTGGGAGGAAAGCCTCTATATAACTAACTTTGCAGAGCTTCCAAAGCCTCTCCCTGCTTGGAAGGCTCAAGTTTTAGAGCTGTAACCATGTCTCTCACTTGCACAGAATGCAACCTTTTTCCTGTTGTGTTTTTTTTCATTTGTTGTGTTTTATCTTTGTTTATTTTTCCCCCTTTCCCTATCTTTACTTTGAAAACAGGATGTTTTGCTGCCAAAGCACCAGAGAATGTGGCAAAGTAACCACACACACACACACAGGGTGTGATGTGACAGCCCAACAGGCAGCCTTGGGAAGACACCCCCCCAAAACCTTCTGCTGTGGCCAAGGCCAGTTTTTTCACTTGGTATCAAAGTCATGCAAGCATCCCACATGCAAATCCCCACCCTCCCCTGCAGCAAAGCCTCCAAGGGCTGAGTTGCTCTTGGGTTGTCCCCATCTCAAGTGCCTCTACCTGCGGGCCACATGTTCAGACACACTGATGCTGCGGGACCGGAAGGCATCAACTGCAGAGGGTTCTTTCAGCTCTTTCACTGGAGGAGAGTTATTCAAGCCTTGCTTTGCATTTTTGGCTAGTCTTAAACTACTATTTGGAGAAGCACCAAGCCCCAAAAGAGGTCACAGGAAGGGAGGAAATCATTGTAGGGATGTAGGTTGAAAGGTCACAGTCACAGGGTCAATATTGGGGGATCCCGGAGGGTGATGGAAAATAAAACAAGTGCCAAAAGGAAAAAAAAAAAGGGAAACAAAATAAAAATTAAAATGTACAAACAAGCAGAGCTGAAAGCATTAAAAAGACAAACCACATTTTGAAAACAAGATTTTAAATGTGCTACAAAACAAATGAAATTAGTACAAGTTGAAAGAAAAAAACTGGTTGAAATGAGAGTTGGAATACTGAGCTGTTCTCCAAAGGCAGGAGCACCCAAGGGCTCATGGGGCACAAACTTCTCAAGGCTGAGAAGTTTTGTGCAGTTCAACCACCTCTTGTGTCACCCCAGCTCACCACCTCAGCATGAACAGACACCAAGGACATCCACAGAGCCTAAAGGGCTTTACCAATACCAGGCAGGAGAAGGTTTTAATAAGAGACACAGGATTATGTCACCCATCTCTGTCCCTGCAAGCCCAAATCTGAGCTTTTACCCCCACCACAACACACCCAGGACCTCTGAGAGGTGCCCCTTGCTCAGTTCAAGGCACTGGGGACACTCAGCCACCTTTACAAGTCCCTTCCCACTGCACAGCCAACAAACATCCCCTTGGCTCTTCCTGGCTCTCTGATGCCTCTCTGCCAAACCTGCTGCCTAATTCCAGTGTCTAATTTCAGTGGCTCCAGGTAATCCACTTGACTTTCAACTGGAACAGAGAGGAAATTAGTGTTCACACTGTCAAGAGCCAACCACATGTAGGAGATGACAGCAATTAAGATCTAAGAGGCACTATAATTAGTCACTGAGATGCTCACCAGGCTTGGTACTAATTTGGACAGAACAGTTGGTCCAGCAATTCCCATCCTCAGGTATAAAATACAGACAACTGATTTAACCCTTCTGGCTCTTTCTAAACACAATTCATTTGTCATCCTCCTTTCAGTGAGTTAATTCATCTCACTTTGCCACCTGGAGGGAGTAGAATTTATCTGTCCTTCTCCCAACAACCTCTCACAGATCACTTTTGGCCACAGCTGGGGATGTACTACAGAGAGCAGAGGCTCCTACTCAGAAATAATCACCTACACCAACACCAGGACACCCAGAAACCCTGGGAACCCTCAGGATTGTGATCTCTTGTAACACCCAGCACTTCAGCTAGGGCAAGGAAACACTTATCCTTTGGGCTTAAGGAGTGAAAACCAGGCACAGAAGCTTCTCAGGCAAGGGACTGTATCTGCTCCAAGGCATTTCCTCTCTCCCCTGGCCATAACCCAAGCTCAGCCAGACCCAGAGGCAGTGGCATCCCACCATTCCAGAGCTTCAGGTCACTGCCCAAGCACAGCCCACACTCCTCAGCAGAGATTTCTGTGGAAAGTCATCCAGCAAAAGCCTTTAGATACAGTAGTATTCCAACCTGGCAAAATTTAACAGGTTTTTTTAGGGGGGGAAAAATAAAAAAAAAACAAGATTAGTTGAAATTCTAATTGGAGGGAAGAGTGTCAAAAGGCTTCTCTTCCAAGCTTCTGGATGAAAGAGGAGGAGATGGGAGGGATGAAGCACAACACAGGGTTTACAGCTACAGCATTAGGGCAGGGATGGTGTTTCTTCATTGCAAGACTCTCCTTGAGGCTTGCAGGTAAAGTAGAGGCACTTTCCCCAGAACTCAGATGCCACCATGTGCTCACTGCTCATAACACTGAAGCAAGTTAAGTGAACCAATTTAGGCAATCCCTGCAGGTAAAAGGATGTTGGAGAAACCCTGAATGCCTTCCAAGGAGTATTTTCCTACCCTGGTAAATGTTACTTGGAAAGAATGCTGGCAAGATGTGCTCTGAGATCTGAAGATTTTGCTTAAAACTAATGTCTTCGAAATTCAAAAAAGAAAAGGGATCAGGACATCCAGACAGACAGAAGGCAGCTGTGTGCCAGCCAGTGCACTGACCTGACAGGGAACATCAGGGAAAAACACAGCTCTGCCTCTCTAATTTATCCAGGAGGCAGATCACAACCATTTCTCTGGCAATCATTTAAAAATCAGTGGTTACAGATCAATTACAAAGGAGTTCACACAATCCATATGAACATGGGATTCTGCTAGTTCTGCTATTACTCTTTTATTTCTGGTAGGACTGTACTGACACACATCAACCTGAAAGAACTGTTGATTGTCAAAAGTTAACACCAAAAAGCTTCACACCTCACTGCAAAGGCTTCCAGACAGCCAGCAATGCCTCCTCTGTCCCACCAGACTGCCAGCCTGGTGTGATCCCAGCTTCCTACAACCTGTCTTGGCCCAACCCCTGACCTAAAGAGGTTGACTTGCCTTGCTTACTGCACTGACACATTTTGGAAAACCAGAGCCAGCCTCCTTCAAAAAACACAGGGAGGGGTGTGAGCAGGAGAACAGGGAGCACACACCCCGCTGGGGTCAGACAGAATTTACCTTTTTGGCCTCTCATTGAGGCTGGTACTGCGAGCCCTGAAGCTGTCCTTCTCAGGGGTGTCATCAAAGGACAGCAGGACGTTGGAGCGCAGGCCCTGCCCGTGGGGACAAGAGGGGACACAGTGAACCAACACACAACAGCTCACAGGCAGTTTTACCAGAGGTGTTGACAAGAAAAGTAGGTTTCTTTCAGAAGGGCTCAGCTCAGTTTTTAAGTCATCCCTTTTTCTCTGTGCAGTGTCCCTTACCTTGGTGATGTAGGGGACAAAGTCCTTGCGGAAGGGAAGGCGGCAGCGGATGAACCACATGGCAATCACATGGTGGGCCAGGCAAACAATGTACTGGTTAAACCTGGAACAGCAGAAACACCTCCACAGCTTAGTGCTGCATATTTCAATCTGAGAAACAGACCTGGTCCTTTACCCACTCTAATTATAAACCCCCTCAAAAGTTCTGTTGTAGAAAAAGGGGTATTTTGTCCAAGGCAACCATGTCATGGAATCACAGAATCCTGGAACGGTTTGGGTTGGAAGGGACCTTAAAGCCCATCCAGTTCCACCTCTTGCCATGGGCAGGGACACCTCCCACTATCCCAGGTTGCTCCAACCTGGCCTTGGACACTTCCAGGGATGGGGCAGCCACAGCTTCTCTGAGCACCCTGTGCCAGGGCCTCCCCACCCTCAGAGGGAAGGAAAAGTCCCTTCTTCATGAAAATCCTAGACACACCAAGCAACCTTGAGCCAAATACAACAAGAAAGGCATCTCCATACTGGTAATCTTAGAGAGGAGGAAGCAGCCCATTTGCTGTGGCCTTACTTGGAGGGGTTTGTGTAGGGCAGGGAGATGGCGAACACGCTGGCATACTGCTCTGCTGCAAAGTTCCTGTACAGGTGAGGCAGCCTGGCCAGAGCTGGAATAGTTCAACAAGAAAACCAACACAGGTGAGGCCTGAACTACTCAACTTCACAATTCAGATTCATTTGAATTTCTTCTAAATCATCAGCTGAGTTAACATCATGGTATAATGCCATGCAAGGAGTGGAAACTATTTTCCAGCACTATAGCTGCACTATACAGAGCATGTCTCTCCCTACAGTGCAAGTGCTTCAAATAGAAAATCAGTAACAAACAAGAGATGACCAAACATTGAGGATGGAGCAAGGGCATTGCTGAAACCCCTGCAGTACATTCCATATGACCAACACAATCAAAATACCCACATTCCATGCAAGCAACACACAGAAATCAAAAGGAGAAGAAGAACTTCACAACTTACTTGAGAGGAATTCTAGGAGAGGGATTGCCATGTTGGCTGTAGCTGAAATGTGGGTTAATTTGACTATTAGGACAGGCAGTGCCTTGATGATGATGTCAGGCATCTCCACACTGCAGACTGACAGTGCCACCACACACTGGTTTGCACAGCGATAGATCAGCCCATGCTCCAGGCAATAGACAATCTCACGCTGAAGAGGGGACAGGAAACAAAGTCACTACACAGGCAAAGAGAAAATCCTTGATACTGCAAGGTATCACTGCTGCAAGGCCTGTCTGACACACCTGGATTCTAACACAGAGCCCTAAATAGTGCTACATTTTTTGAGGCCAAAATCTTAATGTGGGACTTTTAATCATGCAGATCTTTTGGATGTTAAGTGTGTGATTAAACAGAATTTTTGTGTTTATAAAGATCTTACTGCAGAGGGTGAAGTTACTCAGTGGTCTTTGAGGAGGGACAGGTGAGCAAGGAATCCACCTGACCAGGCAGCTCATCCTGCACACGTAGCAAAGCATTTTTCCCCCCTGATCCCACCCCAAATCCAGCAGACACAGCTTTTCCTAACAGCATTCCCTTGCACTCATCTCCTGATCAGCTCATACAGAAAATGCTTTACAGGCTCAGGCCCCAGCATCCCCTACACCCTCTTCTCCTTGCCCCATACCTGTTTGGCTTTGTCCAGGTAGTTATGGTAAGATATCAATGCTGTCAGCACTGGGACCACAGCCAGGTGCAAATCAGTGCGGGAAAAGCCTTCTGGGGTCCCGTGGAGTCGGTCCGTGGTCTTTTTGTCTGTGAGCTGACACATCACACAGCAAGTCAGGGCACCTCACACTAAAAACAGCCACTGCCACAGCTCCCTTTTCACATGTATGTGTGTATATATAGATATAATATACATAACACTCATTATTACCTACTCTGTACCTAAAACAACCCTGCCAAAAGACAGGGTGAGTGGGGATTGACAATCAGCCTGCTGATTTTTAAAATACTAGATTGAAGAAAATAAAACCACTCTAAAAACAAACCCCAAATGACTGCCAGGCAAAGCAAGGGCCTGGTGACTGTGTATCAATGGCATTACCATGTAGCTCAATGCAGAGGCCAGAAGGTCTATGTTACAAGGAGAGGTTAAAAATAGCACTTTATAATGGAGGGATTCGGGTAATTTGTTGAGGACCAACTTCAACACCTTCCAGTCTGTCTCCTGCAAAGAAAGTAAATGTTAAGGCTGAAAATTTTGGTGTGATTTCAGTTCCATTTGAAAGGAAGATCAATCAAATTCCAGACAACGTGCCATTTCCTAGGCAGACACAGGTCTTGCCGTGGTAGCTCCAGAAAAAGAAGTGGCATTTAGCTGTCCCAAGTTTCTGTCTGTCACCCAGCTCTAGGTGCAATATTGGCACCACAAACTGGAAGAGGAATTGTATCCAGATCTGGCAGAGCTCAGCAAGACAGAGCCAGAATTCAATTCTCTTAAGCACCAGCATAAATTAACTTCCAGAGCCAGCCAACCTCTCACACAGAACTGTGTCCAATACCACGCTCAGGAACAATTTATATTTGCAGCTTATGGGTGACTGAGACATTTATGAATTCTCAAAACACCTCAGAAATTTCCAGTAGGATGGGTTTTAGTTGCTAATGCCCTTTCAGAAACAGAATGACTGATCTTGTTTAAAAGGCACATTTTTTCCCTTGTCTGTTCTGAAGAAGTGAAATCAAAGATGTGCTTATTTTCTGAAGAACTGCTGCTCCCACTGGTGGCTGTCAAACTGCACAGTTACACCCAGATTTTTACCAGGAGGGAGCAGAAACTGCTTTTCTGGCCTTATTTAGATATTTTGGGGTAGAACTGCCCAGCCAGCTGGTTTCAGTGGACACAAAGATGCCAAGGGTGGACATACCTGCTTCAAACACTGCAGGAGGACACCAAAGACCATGGAGTAGGGAAGGTGCCCAATTCGGATGGTGGCATTTTGGGAAGGCACACTGGGGCTGCCTGAAGGTGGGGAGAGTGTGCCAGGAGGCTTTTTGTCAGCAGCCCTCTTCTCTGCCTCTCTACAACATGGAAAGGCAGAAAAATACATGTGATTTTTTTAGGCTTAAAATATCTTGTTCATGTCACCTACAGTGCTACCCTATTTGGCAGCCAGTTTAAAGACCAAACAACAAAATAAACTGCATTTTTTATTAAAAAAACCCCACAGGATTGCCCAGTAAACACTCAGCAATGAGTCAGTTTGGTCAGGTGAAGGATTTTTCTATCTAGACCTGTAGTAAATTTAGAAAGGCATCTTTTGGGGTGTGTTACACAAAGGAATTTAGACAAAGCTATAAAATTAAAAAGTCAGATTTGTACAAATCATAGAATCAAAACTCGATGTGAAAACTGGTTTGAGGCAGGAAATTGCAAATATTTTTGTGAAGTTTTGTGAGCAAAATTTCATGTCTGAAATTGAGAGCTCTGAAGGTAAAAGATTTCTAAGAACAATTCAACAATGACTTATTGTTTCAGACAATCCTAAGCTGTAACTACAGACTGATCTAGGAGTTGGAAAATAAAGAAAAACTGCTAATTGTTACTGATGGACCACTAAGCTCAGCAAAAATTCAAAGTAGTTTGGAAAACAGCTTTTTTAAAATAGAAAAAATAAATTAACAAGTGTCCAAGGCCAGGCTGGATGGGACTTGGAGCAACCTGGTCTAGTGAAAGGACTCCCTGCTTATGGCAGTGGGTGGAACTGAATGATCTTTAATGTCCCTTCCAACCCAAACCATTCAGGGATTCTTTTGCCTAACACAATGAGAAACCTACACAAAATCACAGAGGCAGTAAGGGCTGAACCTCACTGCTCCATCCTTGTTGGAAAGGCCAAGGCGGTGGAGGGAGTCAGCTCGGAGCATCAGCAGGAAATCAAACACCTGTAACAGGGAAGACACTGCAATTACTCAGCCCCTAAGCCAGGGGAATACTCTCCCCCCTCCCCACATGGTGTTTTTGCAAGTACAAAGGGATTTTTAAGATGGACAGTTCTGTAGGAGGCACCACTTCTGGCGTTCCCAGTGCATTTACACGCTCGGATGGATGAGCCAAGAAACATCGAATTCTACTTCTGGCAAGTTCTGGGGCACAATTTCCCTACCTGCCAGCTAAGAACTCCACAGGCAGCACACTGCTGTGGCCCTGGGAGCACAGGGGACTGCTCCTACCTGCAGTCTGATGCTGCTGGCCACAGGAAGGCTGTAGGAGTAGATGTAGTGACGCTGGACGTGCTGGACGAGCATCTCGTACACCCGCATGGCGTGGCTGGAGGGCAGGCTGTACAGCTTGGTCTGAGAGGGGAAAAACACACAGCAAAAGGCACAGTGACACTTGTTATCCAGTCACAGATGTGTTGTGTGCACAGAGAATCCCAAGAGAAATGCAGCAAAAGCTTGATCCTGGATGCGAGATGAACAGATGGTTCTGGAAAGAGCCTCTGCTGAGACTCCAGAGGGGCACTGGAAGGAACAAGGAGCTCTTCACAACTGTTTCACCACAGCTCAGGACACACCAACCAAACCAATTCAAGGTTATGAACTCCTCCTTTCTGCTAACATAGGAACACATCTGTCCTCCACATGAAAATGTGCACTGCACAATGGAAATTAAGAAAATAAAGCATTTTGCAACCCATCCTACAGTGCCCCAAAGTAAAAGGAATGACCAAAACAACAGTTAAAGCATTAAATACCTAAGACAAAAGTCAGAATATTTAATAGTGGGAGAACAGTTATCTAAAAAGCCAAGTCCAGTTGAAGAGTACTATGAACCACATGTTTAATGCTCTGGAGCATTTACCTGAAGAATTATCAGAAGCCCAAGAACTGCTGTCTTGACATCCTCCAGAGAAGCTGAGTACGACAGCAAGTCCCTCTCTTCCAGTTCAGAAGGAGATGACAGAGAATGTGCAGCCACCTTTCAAAGAGTAAAATAATACATGGTTTAAACCTGCAACACATCTTTCCTTTATTTCCATGCTGGAAGGTCAGGGAAGCCCAGGGAAGTCCTCCCTCCCTGCTGGAAATGCTGCAGGCCCTGGCAGGGAGCTCACCTTCTCTATGATATCAAGCAGGCTGTTGAAGTGATGTGTGTTGCAGCCCTCAGCCAGGTCCACCAGCAGCTGAGTGGCCAGTTTTCGGACCTGGTGGTCTTTATCCTCTGGAATGTGAGCCAGCTGAGAGATCACCACCAGGTTTATCAGCTCCTCCTGCAAGAGGACAGACCTCCTCAAGCTGTCAGTTGTTTAATCAGCTTGTTAAAGAGGCAAATAATTTCAAACACAAGAATACAGCTATTCTGATATCAGGCTTGTTCCTCAACTGTTTCATTCCTTGATCTCTCCTCTTCCATCCAATTAGATGTTTCTGTATAATATGATATCAAATATTTATGATTTTTTTTAACTTTTCAATGCTTTGTTTTTCATCTGTCCTATAGATTTCAGAGCCCAGACTAGCAGGCTGTTGACAAGGGATTTCTAGGCCTTGGTTTTGTTTTAGAGAATGGAAACAGGCAAGAGCATTGTGTTTTCACACATCTTGAAGGAATTAGAGAAGTATCTCTGCCTGCTCCTGTCCTCTGACACTCTGGGTACATTCCAAGAAGACATCCCCAAAGCTCTTCCCTAACTCCTCTCCCAGAGAGTTTCCACCTTGGAATGCAATTCAACTGCAAGCACCAGGACAAGTCACTCTGCTCACTTCAGAATGTCCAGAATTGATCTTTCCACAAAGCTTTTAAATCAACTTTACATTTCTCACACTGACTTTCCTTTCTTCCAACACAAACTGTACTGAAATTAATGACCTTAAAACAGAGAAGCCAAGGCACAACCAGGTTATGTCCTCAAAATGTGCCTCACCAAAGTCATTCCCATCCACCTGAGACCTCCCATGTGCCCATGAGAAACAGGTAAACACACACCTCATAGAACTGCCTGTTAATACTCAGCACAAAGGACAAGACATCCAGGACTTTAATCCGAACAGCACTACGGCTCTCGTTCCTAAAATGAGAGAGCAAATTCAAAATGAGTAAAATTGCTGGCATTTAGGGAGGGGGGACAAGGACAGCAAAGCTAAAGCAAAACAAGGGACTTCTCCAGAGTTAGAACAATAACTGAGACAGATCAGCAGAGGCTTCAGCTGATGTCTCTACCTATGAAATCAGACTTAAGAAATACTGGAATTCAAATCCAAATTTTACTACATCTGGAGACCTGTAATTGCAGTTTTCCCATTTCCAATCCAAGCTAGGAAGCACATGTCAGAAGAACAAGTGCCCTGGTGAGCAAATTTAAAGCCAAACACATGGCATTGAGAAAGAGCTGCTCTTTGGCAGCATTTCACAGAGGAGACACAAGTTGGTTGTTGCTGCACGTTGATGTTTCAGAGCACAGAACCTTTTTAGGAGCACCAAGTCAAAACCAGATAACTGGAATAATGGATAACCATATGCAATCCTGATACTTAACAGGAAAATCTTGTTTGGTGTCAGAACTACAAAGTGCTGTGGAGTGGAACACAACTGCCTAAGCTAATTGGAATAGTATCCAATGGAAATAAAGAAAAGGAAAAAAAAAAAGCACTATACATAACTCAGTGGAAAGCTTTTATCCTGTTAGATAAATCCTTTCATGTGCTATTCCCTAGGACTACCATACTTCCAAGCTGTCATTCACTAACTTAAAACTTCAGAATGTTAGAACTTCAGAAAACAAAGTTATCTAACAAGAAAAGGTGGCAAGAAACACTTGAAAGTGCTTCATGAATAGAAGAAGTTCAAAAAGGTTATGCTTTCCTACCTGAAGAACCTCTCCATTAACAGCTGCAGGTTGTGAATCCAGCCATCTTTGGCAGGATGGATGGACTGAGCTCTGTATGTTATCAGGTTTAATACAGAAGATTCCTTTCATGGAAAGATAAAGAAATTGCTTTTAGTGTATAAGCAAACAAAACACACCCATTTCTCCAACCCCCACCCCAAGAATAAGGCTCATGGAAGTCCTCACTGTCCACTTGCTATTTTAGGACTCTCAACTTTCAGCTGTAACAGAACAGATTCAACTGGCAAGAAAGGAGGATATTAATAAAGCCTTACTGGTCTCTGATCAGCACATTTTTCCACCAGCTCAAAAAATCTCTCTTCAGAACCATGAAAATCCTTCTGGTCACAGAGCTCTTCCACTGTAGTCAAAAGATCATGTACAATGGACTTAAGTTCTTGGCTCTCCAGACTCTGAAACAGAGACAAAACCATTCCTAAAAGAGTTCTACCCTACCAGAAAGTGTTAATTTTAAATACAAACAGAAAACCCAGCTGAGAAGCACAGCAGTGAGAACTGGGCTAAACCTCCCTCAGCTTCTAACCTCACTGGAGTGAACAAACAGGAGATCATTTGCAAAAAACTTCATGGCAAAGCCTTTGGAATGGGAGCACATCAAGCCAGGCTCAACACCCACCTGCAGCTGCTGCAGCAGCCTCTCCATGATGTCCAGAAGGATATCCCAGGTCACAGCCTGCAGCTCCTTCCCATATTTCTTTATCAGGCGTGTTATGGACAGAACTATCTCATAAGACACAACTGCATTAGGACACGTCATGGCCTGGAACACAGAGCATTTCAGTCACTGAACAGTTGGAAAGCACTCCTCAGAAACCCCCTTAATTCAAATAAAACACGCCTTATTAATTAGGAAATTAGCCTGGAGGCCTGAGAGAAATACATTCAGGTCTCTGCACACAAAGGGCAAAGCAAAGAACTGTTTTCTCAAGAGGAATTCTGCACTCCTGCATCCAGCTGTAACTCAGCTGTCAAACACAGCCCTATCTCACAGGCAGACACAGGAGTTAAAGCCAGTAATTCCTGCTTGGGGGCACTGGGATGAGGAAATTTTGAGAGCTGAAGACACTATTCCCGTTTTTGTACCACACACTGCAAAGAGTGAAAGTTTTTGCTTTCATTTTCAAGCTAAAGTATCCACAATGTAGATATTTGATAAAAAGAACTTAGACTTTGCCTTTCTGGCCTACAAAGATATTCCAGCCTCAGCTTCAAACTTAAACCCTCTTGTTTTACTGTTTCTCTCTGCTTCACCCACCCCCAATTTCTCCCCCTCATCTTCCAGGCCTACAAAGATCTCTTTGGTGTAGGGGGCCACATTTTTTTTGGTTCTAAATTCGTACACTTGCTTAGAAGTTCCTCCAGCATCCCATCCTACCTTGAGGAAGGAAGGCAGCACTGAAGTTGGGGAGTTCTTGAGGGAGTTGAGGCGGTGAGCACCCCACAGAGCCATCCCCACAAAGAACACAGCCCCTCTCAGCAGCGCTGCATCCGCCATGTAGGCTCTGAGAACACAGGGAAGGGCAGTCTCAGACCCTGCTGCCATTATCTGAGCACACAAAGTCAAGAGGAATATCCACTGTCCCACCAGGAACCCCCAGCTGTTCCACAGCAGGGCCTTGCACAGCAATCAGCAAAGCACAAAATCGTTCAGCACAACTTTAAACGGAGGGAAATTGAATTCAGAAATGCCCCAAAAATGAGCACTCCAGCAACATAACTAGGAAGGGAATTAAATTCTAAGCACCAGAACCTCCTGCTGAGGTTGCTGACTCCCCATCTATCTCTACTGAACCCCCTGGATTAGTGAGACACTCCCTCTTTACCCATCTTCCATGATCCTGCACATGTTGTAGATGGCACTGTGTCCCAAGTGAGTTCCCAACAGGTTTCGCATGAGCTGCAAATTCAAAGAGAATATTTCAATATCCAACTGTTATATTCAGTGGCCTAAATGTGCATTTAGCTGGCCAGTCATGCTGTTTATGGTAAATAAATGTGTCCAGACTTTCCCATGCCATGACAGAAGCCTGGTCCCATCAGCTGAGGGGAACCCAGAGGTAAATCCCACAGTCATGGCAGGACCCACACTAACAACACGCTGCTCCAGTAACACTTGAACAACTTTCAATTGACTCTTAAAACCAAATTGCAATGGATAGTAGATGTACACAGGTACATCTATGAGGCCAAAACAGTGACTCCACCAAAAACCAGAGCTCTGACCTTCCAGCAGGGCTCACAGAGCTCCTTCACGTTGATGGTGCGGCACAAAGTGATGATGAACACGGGCAGGTTCTCTGAGGGCAGACAGTTATAGCAAACAACTGCATCGAGCACTTGCAAGGAAATCTTTGGGAAAGGCAAAGAAAACATGGGTTATACATTTCCCTACCAATAAAGCAGGTCAAATGCTCAATGGCAGACTCAGGAAGTTCTCTGGAAGTCAAAAGGAGTGAAGGTATTTTGGGGTTTTCTTTCCTTCTTCCTAAAAATTGATTCACTTATCAAATTGATCAATGCTCTGTTTGGTTTAGAATAAAATGATTATTGGCGTATGAGATCCAATGGCTTACAAATAACATAACGTTGCATCAGGTCTCTTGAAAGATGAGAATAAACCAAGAGCCTGGTGATCTGATTTTGGTTGTAGAAGTGACAGAGAACTTCAAAGAATTCTGAAGTACAAAAAGAGACACAAATCACTGACCTCTATGTCCACAGATGATGAAGTCTGAATGCACAAGAGGCAGATTTTGCTGTTAGGAAAGAACATTTAATTTTAATTGTTTGCTTTGTATGATTTTAGGCAAATTACAAAGAGCCAAAACAGACAGGTTAATTGGCATGTTCTTTACATCATCCCTCCCTTCCTGAGGCAATGGTAACACTCCCAGAGACACTGAGACTCTTTATAAAATTAAAGTGACACTTAAATGTATGTCTGCACCAATGAAATAGCACAGGCCCCTTGTGAGACAAAACAATGCAACCAAGTCCACCCCATGAAATGGGAAAAGCACATTTAGTTAAACTAAAACAGAGCTGGGCACTGAAGAACTGAAAATCAAGTATTTCTCAGAAATGTCAGTTATGACCTGGAATGAAACGATCCAGAATGGATGAAAAAAATTCTGTATAATGATCTGCAACTTTTTCCTATTATTTACAAAGAATAAGCAGATAGGAGTTAAAACCCCAACTTACTGGACCATGTCAGCTACATAGTCTTCCAGATAGCAGCTATTGAATTTCACCAGGTTCACTAAAACCAGGAGGAACTCAGAAGTCAAACCAACATCCATCCACTGTAACACAAAATCAGCTAAAGAAGGGAAAAAAGAGCCTGTTACAATATGCTTTTTACACAGAAATGGTATCACTACCATTTTTTTCTTATCACTGGATATCTGTCCCTTGATTTCTTCCCACCAAATTGAAGAGGGGAAGGGACAACACTCACCCAGCTCTTCTTCCAGGTAGGTGATGTATCGCCCATTCTCTGTCAGAGCCTTGAACACCTCAAGCCGTTCATGCAGGTCTTCATTAGAGGGATAGTCCTTAATCACCTTAAAAAAATGGGCTCTGAGGATCCCTAATCTCTCACCCTTCAAACAAAAAAAAGGGAGTGGGTTAAGGCCTGGACATTATCAAGGTTTACATCAGCGATCTTCATGCTTGGAATTGTTTTTTTATTGAATTAATGCCTACTCTTCCCATAAGCATCCACCCCTGCTTTTTCACAACACTGAAAACTGCAACTTTGGGCTGATCCAGCCTCACATTTGTGCAGCACATTGTGAAATCTGGAAAATTCACAGTATGTTGAACTTGGCCAGGCTGGAAAAGTGTCTCACTCAGAACCTCCCAGATACCTGACATGCTGAAACATCGGAATCAGGTGCACACTGGGACTGAGGGTCTGGGCAAAGACCATGTAAAACTTGCTGTATTATGCTGAGCTTAACCCAAAGTACTTCCTCTTTTTCAAGAACACTACCCCAAACCAAAAAAGCTTTCTATGAATTGCATGGAAAGTTTTTGCTACGAGGTCAAACCGAGATTTAAACTAAAACGCTTCCTCCCTCCCTTTAGGAAGCACAGCCAGAATAATAAACACAAAAACCTGCAGAAAAAAGCCTCCCAATATTTTTCACATTCCTCCTCTGCACAAAGCCCAGCTGCAGGCAGTGTTCCTTCCACAGTTGTGTTGTTTTCACCTGTCCTTGGACGATGGACTTGAGCAGGTGAAGCACAGCATGTCTGGCCTCGGCCGGGCGCTCGGGCTGCAGCATGTCAGCCACCACCTTCCAGATGGCTTCCACGGCATGCTGGGGACACACAGACAGCAGGACAGCTCAGCTTTGCCTGGCACCTTCAGCCAGCAGGTCAGTCGCTAATTACAGCAAGGCATGAACCCCCTGAGACATCCAATCCTGGGCTACACAACGAGTTGCACCCCAGGAACTCAAGTTCTTCATTCACACCCTCACTTTCCTGTGAACAATTGTGCAGGAACCTCCAGCCAGCTACAAGGTGAGTTCAAAACCAATTTCAGGCTGTTAATTAACAAGGCAGGAGGAGACAGAAAACCCCTCTTAACATCATCTCCCACCAGCTGTCCTGAATATTCACAGCACTCTCCTCCCAGTTGGTCCAGAAGGCCCATCAGCTCCAAAGCTGGTAGGTTGGACAACATTTCCTTTCACAGCTTTGGACAGCACAAAGTAGTTTCTGGGATCATCCATTTGAAAAGGCAGTCTAAAGTATGGAACACTCTTCAATAACTTGAGAGCTGCTGCTTAAATTTCCATCTTTCCAAGACTCACTGAACACTTTAGACCTTACCTCTTCAATTTTTTTGGTTTTTGCCACTTCACAGATTTGACCAATTGCCCGTATCCTGTTACTCAATCCACACTCTATGCTCAGTTCCTGGAAAAAAATGGAGAAATAAGCTAACAATTTATCTTACTAGAAATACTTATCCATTTCTCCAAGGGCAGAAGGAATTCTGGTCTCTTTTTTTTGGTGTGTTTTGCTCCTTGTCTGCCAATTATTCTGCTTACAGACTTGCTGAGCCAATTACTGGAATCAATTATTTGATTTTACTTTTAATTCCATAGTTTTTATTTTTGATTTTCATTTCATAAAACAGAAACGGTTCCCAGCTTGTGCAAACTGCCACCACAGAAACTTCAACAAGGGAAACGTGATGTAACCCAGACAAGGCCATCCTATCAAGTATCTCCAAAGAATTCAAACAGTGAGCAACTAGAATGCAAAACTGGCAAGTTTTACATATATTTTCACTAGAGAATGAGTTGAGAGATCAGGAATGATGGGACAGGGATTGAATGCAAGCCCTTCTGATCCCTCAGCTCAGGTGACCCAGGGCACTCTCCCCACCTTGACTCAGTTCTCACACCTTGAGTATCTCTGCAGTGATGACAAACTCAGTCTGCTTGCCTTCCGACGACTTCGAACTTCCCCGGGATGTTCCCAGCCCCAGGAGGTTCCTGAACTTCTCCTTCAGCCCAGAGTCCTTGCTCTGAGGCTTTGCCATTGCTGCCAAGCACTGAGGCCCTGCAAACACACAAAAGGTTTCTGGTGAGGGAGGCCCAAGGGGAAAGTTTAAGCAGGAAAGCACCAAAGACAGCACCACACTCTTCCAAGCAGCTCCGTGTTTTAAGCCATTTCAATGTGGGGAAAGCCCAACACTGAGGAATCAGCGAGGAGCCCGAGCTGTTCCTGCCTCCATCACCCAAATCCTGCAGCTCCCTGGGGAATGTGGAGCTCTGGGATACCATTTCTGGGAGCCCTGAATGCCCAGCCCCACCACGAAATCTGATTTTTGAAGTATAACCACAAACACTTTTTGGTGGATGTTCCCAGCCCAAAGAGGGCAAGCACATAGTGCTGCACAGTAGATGTGGAAGTAGTGGATATGAGGAAGGACTCACAAATCTGAGCACTGGAACATCCAAGTGCTGCCATGGCAAGAGGAAGAGGGGGGTGACAACAAGCAGTGTACAGTCTTACCTTCCAGAAATTGTCTCCCCCAGCCCCAACCTGCTGCCCACTGGAGACCCCAGAACCCCATTTGAAGCAGGCCCCTGCTCCTGACAGGGCTGGCACAGCCCCAGCCCCCTGCCCAGGGCACACTCCCCAGCACAGCCCTGCCAGCCCCCTGGCTGTGCCCCACAGTCTTCTCCAGCCCCATGGCACAGCAACCACCCATGCTCCAGGGATGCACCACAGAGCCTGTCCCAGCACCCCAGGGGACCTGCCACAGCCCCCAGCCCCATGTCACCAGG
>VXBA01000151.1:0-11006 GCA_013399895.1 Serilophus lunatus
ACCGGTTTCTAAGTTAAGAAAAACAAAACACAGAAAAAAACTGGTTGTAAGGGGTGGAATATGTAGGGGTTTGAAAGGGGAGGGGGGTACAGGGGGTGCTGGGAGTTTCTTAGAGGGAGGTAGAGAGAAGGGATTCCCCATTTTTGGTTTAAACCCTGTTTTTTTCAGTTTTTTTCCCTCATTTCCCTCCCTGACTCACCGCTGATTCTCCCCTGGGACACAGTTTAACTCCAGCACGGCCCCAGCGCAGAGTATGCGGGAACGGGGCAGGACCCGAAGCCCGCAGTGCCCAGAGCGGGACCAGGAGCCACGGTGTGTGGGACCGGGATGGGACCCGGAGCCCGCAGTGCCTGGACCGGGGCCAGCTCCTGGGAGCCCGCAGTGCCGGTGCGGGGTTGTGGTGCGGGNCGGCCCCAGACACCCCTTTTGTGAGTTTCTGTGGTCGGCAGGCATCCTGGGAGGCGGCAGCCATCCCGCGGCTGTTAAAAGATGGCACCGGGAGGCCATCAGCTCACAATTTTGGCAGAACAGCCATTTTGTTGGTGCCAGGAACCTCAGAAGGGGAGGTGAAGCCCAGAGCGCTACCCAATCCAAAGCGGTGAAACCGGGAAGAGGACCACGAGATTCACGTGGGACTTGGAGAGCTTAAAAGCCCAAAGCAACAGAAGTTCACTCTCTTTGGCTTCCTGTGAAGCTGGAGAGCAGCAGCACGGCTCCCCTTCTCCAACTCCCAGGCCTCGTGGCTTGACTTCGCCCATCCCCCATCGGCATCGGAGCACAACTGCAGGTTGAAAGCTTCCCCAAATAACATCCCGGGTTGGGAGGAGAACATTTCACTCTGTTGTGTTTTACAGAGACTCTTAAGGGCTGGGAGTTAGCTTCCACCAGAGAGAGAGAAGAAGAAGCGGCTTTCCCTTCCCACTTCTTGTCTTTGGCCAGCCTGCCTGGCCTTTGAAAGCAGTTCCCTCATTCCTTTATTTTTTCTTCCTTTTTTCCCATTCATGTGGTTTTTGTTGTGTTTGATTCTGTGTTAAGTTTGGAGCTCCTTTAAACTGTTGTCTTTCTTTTTGGTTGAGCTCCAGACAAATAAAGTGTTTCTCTGTTGTTAATTCTGTTCATTCTTCTTGTCACTATTAAGAGTGCCCCTTAGTTAATATAGTGGTGCTAAACCACCACACTTATGCAAGATGTAGGTGTCCATGCTGTCAAATTAGCTGATATCAAAAAATATGGGCTGTAATAGATGTTACTACAGCTGAGGGCTGTGGGGAAATTAACACTACATTTTGCCTCAGTTGAAGACAAGCTGAGATTGAGCTTTTGTCACATGCACTCACTTTATTACTTGTTCGACTGGGCACGTGTTATTTGCACTAGGCTATAAGACTGCTAAAATGAAATTGCATAAATTCTATGTTGTTATGCCATTGTAAGTTTCAAAAACTAAAACAGGAGTTTGTATAAAAGTGTATTTACCATATATCCTATAGTCCTGCCAAAGATGTGCAGTCAATAGTTGGAATGTGACAGTAGTCAGAAGTCACCTTGCTTAATGTTCATCGCGGTAATTTCTATTTTGTTGCTATCTTGATGTTATTGCTATTCTAGGATGTAAAGCAAACTATCCCTCAAAGCTCATTCTGTACAAGTGATCGTTTATTTTTTATATAATTGAAACAGTAAGAAAAAAAGATCTTATCTGATACATTGTTTCATCTTTTGTTGATTAAAAATAATAATTATTTAATATTTATAACATCTTATATATAATATGTAATATTTGGATAAGTAAATTTTAGATTCCTCACTGTTCTTTTAAGACTTCTCTGTCTTTTTTTGTCTGGTATTCTCTTTGTAATAATCAGTCTACAGCTGAAATTCCAATTAGTGTTGCAATTTAAAAGCCTGGTTCAGATTAACATCATTCCAGGCCATCTGTTCTAGTTAGAAATAAATTGAAGATATCATTCCAAACGCAAAACAATCTTAACATAATGCTTTATTTAAGAGTTAAAACCAGAAAATCCACATTTTCACACAAGTAATTTTTAAGGAGATAATGGTAATGCTTCAATTTAAAAGTTTATTCTTCCTATATTATCCTATATTTTTCCATATTTCCAGAAGTCATAAAGGAATGTGCATCGTGCTTATTATTATTAACAATATATTTTTTCTTGTTCAACAAAAATTTCCCCACACTAAGATAAAAACCTAAAAACTGCTTGGAAACCTGGGGTCTTATTTCAAAGGCTGACTTCTGCTTGATGCCAGGAAAAAAAAATAAAAATACACACCTTAAAGAAAGAACAAACAAAATCAAGCGCATGCATTTTTTGCTCCCATTTTAACTATTAGGGTTAAGCATTATATCAGGTTGCTCTCAAGGTTTTTAATTGTGCGTACAAGTTGGATTATAAGGAAGGAGTAAATAAAATAGAATGGTTGTTCAAGTACTGATATCTATAAAGCCTTCCTACTTTTAATTCCATTTGTTAAGTACTTTATTTCATTGTAAACTATTTTCCACTGACAATACCAAAATATCTGTATCATAAGTTTGGAGAAAATATTTAGGCCCTTTCTTTCTGTTTTTAAGAAATAAATTCTCTCTTTTCCTATGTTCTGTTTTTTTGTCAGTTTAAGGACAAGTAATATGTATTATTTTATGCTGAAATTAGCTTTAAATTCCCTATAAAACAGGTTAGTCACTGACTAATCTGTTAGCATGTCAACCTAGGAAGTTGAATTTAGATGTTTCTTACTTATTTAACATAAGTAAGAGTAAAGAAGAGTCACTTTTCAACCTACTCCTAAGTGCTCCCTGCAATAGGCAGGACAGATGGTGTATCTCAAATGATATTGGATATAGAGTGTACGAGAGTGAATGAAGAGTCTCCTGAGTGGTGGGATGTAGGTTCTACTAAATATATGGAATAAATCAACCTGAAGCATAGCAGCAATATCATCTTCTGTAAGGGATTGTAGAATCACTCTCATTGCATTGTACTGTATAATCACCCTCTTGTCTGCAGTGGAATGCCATGTTTATTTTCCTCATATGATAAATTGGTGACCTCTCAAATTAGAAAAATGTATTTTACCATTCCTCTGTTAATCTAAAAACAAACAAATTGTATGCTTGTCCTTCCTTTCTTTACCAAATTATAATAAAAGGAAAACATTTTAGGCTCTAATGAAGCCTGTATTTCTACTACTATGTCAGAAAAAAATAGCAGGTACCTCAAATTCCAGAGCAAATATAAACAGATTTCTACTTACAATTTTTTTCTAGATCAAAATGAGAAGCTTAACAGAAAGTCATAAAAGTAAATGAAATTTTTTATTTCCATCACCACTTCTGTAAAAATATCATCTAAAAGTCATGTCCTTCAGTTTCTTGAAGAATTAATTTATGTTCAATCAAAAGGGCAGTTTTAACTTATCTTCGGAGTAAATCTTCCTCTTTTGATTTTCTAGAAACCAGTAGCTATTAATCATAATATTAAGACATCAGTACAAGGAATAAAAATTTAACATATTTTTCTATATTATTGTTATGGGGTTTTTGACAGTTTTCCAAAATGGCAATCATCTTCAATTACTTTAGTTACAAAAGCCACTCAACTTCAGAAGTATTACACATTCCTTTATATACGAAAATAAAGAAAAAAGACAACAGATATTTGCAATTTCTATTCAAATATATTTAAAGTTGAGCTCATTAATATTCTAGAAACTTTTTATCTTGATGTCTAATTGGTGATCACTCTGCATGTCACTAGCCAGATTGTATTTGATTCTGATCATCACCCAAGAGAGACACAAAGACTGAGGAGAAACTTGGACTGAAAAAAAAGGTTTAAGGAATTAAGATAGAACAAAAGGAAGGGGAACACCAGGAGGTAATCAAGGGTAGCTCTTAGAATGCAGTGGTAACTTGCAGTAAGTAGCTTGCAATCCAAGCAACCTTCTGTGTCTCTGAAAATTTGCTTTACAAGACTCAAGGGCAGAAATTTGTTTAAGGTGATAAAAGGCAATATAAGCACATTTATATTTCTGACAGAGAAAACCACTATTGTAGGCTGTAGAAGAACTATTACTCATGCTTTTAGAACAGATTAAACACAGCACTAGAAAATGTACTCTTTGAAACAATCCTGTATTGGCAGGAAGATGATAATTATGTAGTATGTGTGCTTACTGCTTGTGGCGAGAACATTCTTCATTTTCCAAATGACTAAGCTCACAGAGTTCTGCTCTTCTTATTCATGTTGAGTCAGTATTGGCTTGATGTCAGCGCTATTGAGGGGCCAAAACGGTATAAATTCAATCTCTTGACCAAAAGGCCAAGAACCTCCCTTGCATCCTCATCTGTATCCTGAACTTGTCCCATGCATTAAATGTCCATGAGGAATAGTTCATTCAGTACTTCAGGCAAATGAGATTAAGCCCCTGCTGACGCTAGTGTACAGACTGAAAAATTCCATTACATCTTACTTTTTTCCTGAAGCTTCAAAAAAGTCTGCAGGGCTTTTCCTGATTTATGTTAGATTTGGCAAGCAAGGACCATGATTTTATCTTCATGGTTCTTAAGTGCTTAAGGGTGCATGTTATATAACCAGTGTGAATTTACTAAGTGTTAGGAAAGTAATTCAATAGTCCACTTTATGACCAACCCCTTCCTTTCTATCACTGAAAATGTCCTTTCCTGAGGTTTAACTTTAAACTCAAATATAAGACAGGGCATTCTTTCCAGTTAATCTTCTCAAATGGCACAGTTCCTAATCCTGGCTGCAAAGGTATCAGTTGTGAGCACAAATGCCATTTAAAAGACTTAAGTGTGGAATTTCAAATTCTTTCATTTTGCACTACCTGAGACTGTGCTGCAGTTTATGGTTCACATCAAGTTCCTTGGAAAGTGGCTTTTCCTTTCCTTTTTTTTTTTAGTTGTGGTGGTTTTGTTTTGTTTTCTCCTGGGGCCAAGCCAAAAAAATCCAAAGATACCACAGCAGAACTAAATTTCAGGGGATTTTATAGCTCCCAGAAAAGGACTGCAGTCCATTCCTCATTTTCAGAACTACATAAATGGCCATAAAAGGAAATTTATTTTCTCTAGTGTTCTTTGCCACATCTGACAGGCTACCTAAAGATTCTATCATGTTCTCATCTATTGTCACATGTTTCTATTAGAAATGAAGCCTGAATTAAGTATAAAATACATATCAGGTGCTCATATTACAATTCCAATTTTCATGAAAAATCATCAGGTAATTTTTCTATATTGCAATTTTCTGGGGAAGGTTTTTGATTTGTTACTTCTCTGTCTTTGCAAGATAAGAGCAAACCCATGAATACTCTCACCATTTTTTAAAAATTGTACACAATCCTCATAGAAAGCAAAAGGGATGGTTGTATAAGAAATCTTTTAGCAGTATTAGCACCCTTTTCCAACATCCTTTCTCCATTTATCTGGTCCAGTCACACCAGTAATTTCTGTAACAATAACTTTGAGTTGGGCTATGGTAATAATACACATACTGTGATCGTGTATGAAAATGTCTGGGCTACCTTAATTTATACAGAAATGGCTGTTCTAGATACATTTCCTATCTGTTTGATGAAGATGCCATGGCAAACATTTTGGTATTTATTAGATCTCTTCTTCATCTCACACTGGACTACGTATTCTTCTCCAGGACATCAGTCAGAAAATACCTCTGTACAAGTTTTCTAATTAAAGGTCTACAATGCTCTTCTCACTTAACAGAAATTGTCCAAAATTGAAAAAATTAAAATATCAAGGAATGAAAGAGAGTGGTAATGGAATAAAATATGAAGGGAAGTGAAAGAATATGATGGACAGAGAAGAATATAAACAGTTTGAAAAATAAAGCATTAGGAAAGGAGAAAGGTGATCAGAGTAACAGTGAAAAAAGTTAAAAATTGAATTAAAAATTATGGCATTGTTTTAAAGCATGATCCATTTTGTAATTTAAAAAAACCCCAAACAAACAACAAACAAAAAAATCATTATTCTAAAGTGACATCCTCATTTAGTGTAAAAATAATTTGCAGCAAGCTACCACAGAAAAAGAAGATACAGAAAAGATCACTGAAAATCCAAAGAAAGACCACCACCAAAACTGAACCAGTAGACATTGAAGAAAGTGGGGAAAGAGTAATAAGACTAAGGGAAGGGGAGGATAGGAGAACAAATAAAACCCACAAAACCTAAGAAAAACATCCAAATAAAACTACTGGGTACAAATTTAAAGAGGAGAAATTTAGGTTAGATATTAGAATATTATTTTTCACTGTGAGGTTGTTAGACACTGGAATAAGTTGCCCAGGGAGGTTGTGGATGCCTCAACCCTGTCAATGTTCAAGGCCAGGCTGGATAAGGCCTTGAGCAACCTGGTCTAGTGGGAGGTGTCCCTGCCCATGGTAGGGTGTTTAGGACTAGATGATCTTAACGGTCAATTCCAAACCCTTAGCATTCTATGTATATAAAACCAAAACCAACCACATTATTACAGCTTCAGTCTAGTAAACCAAAACAGAATCTTCTCAGTTTCCATAGCTCCTCTGAAATTATATAAGTCTTGAATATTTAAAATGATAACTGGAACAGCAATATCTTGCAATATCATAAGATGTCATAGCATCATAATACCTCAAAATGTCGTAATCTCATTGTGTCAAAAGATACATGAGCAGCAGATAAGGAAAGTGAGTGTGAAAACAAATTTCCATTGTGGAAAATGAGTACAGAGTAAGATAATCCATTTTTGTATAGAGATTGGAAACACTGGGGGAAAAATTTTAAAAAGTCCATATATTTCAATAGCATGAAAGATGAAGTGGTCATTGCCTTGGGAAAATAACCCAAGTGACCTTCCCTCATGTAAATTAAGCAATGAAAAAGTATGTAGCTTAAAACTGTGGAAGTAGATCAAAAATCTTCAGCATTTAAGAGACTAAGCCTTTGACCATTTAGGATAGAAATTAGCAATGTCTGCTATTAAAATATTTTTAATTTAAAGTTACCATCTGATTTGCAGATT
The DNA here is from genome assembly GCA_013399895.1 of Serilophus lunatus. NCBI lineage: Eukaryota > Metazoa > Chordata > Aves > Passeriformes > Eurylaimidae > Serilophus > Serilophus lunatus. Next base: position 7,068 of record VXBA01000151.1, read on the forward strand.
TTGGCTTTATTCCAAGCAATTACCTTTGACTTAGCTTTTCTCTCCAAAGGTAAACAGGGCACATAATTTCACAGATAATTAGCTAGTTCCTGGATAAGTGGAAATTCAGGAGTGCTGTATTCAATCACCTAAGATTCACGATAGCAACAGAGTATTGTCATTTAGTTAAATCTTTCTCTTGCTTACCAGGTTTGCATTTTGCAAAGCAGAACCCTGCATCAAGTTCTTCTCAATTATGTGTACTTTCCTGTGTTCCACTGGACAAAGGAGCCAAATTCTGGAGAGTCAGAGTCCTATCTATGGTTGTAAAAGGATAAGAAGTCAGTCTTGTAGGCTGATCAGTTACATTTGAAAATACTGCACACATTGTTAGACATTATGATGAGTGATACAATGAAGATATCTGCAGTTAAGATTCAACTTTACTTACAATAATCTGATAATTAAAATATAAATGTTATTAGCTACGAATAATGTCATCACCTGCACTAGCATGATCAGCCATTATGCTGATATCATGGTCTGTGTAATCTACAACCTTTGCAGTCAGAGAGCTGCTCATTTTAAAATTATTTTTAGACTTGAATTAAAAAAAACTTTTGAGATATGTATATATTAAAATCAAGAGCAAATGAGAACATGATTTTTGCTCTACACAAAGTTAGTGCAGAACAAATTTTAATCTTCTCTTATTCTTTCTTCAGACATTAAGAATTCATAGACTTATGTCCCAGTTTCTCAACTACTGACTTCCTTGAAATCTAGTTTATCCATTTACTCTTAAAATCAATAACATAAATGCTATGTGCATTTCACTATATATATCCACCTATTGGCATTGATAACAGTACTCTGGATACAGCAAGACACTGTGTCTACTAGGGAGGTTCTCCCTTCTGTACTCTACAGCTGAAGTAGGTATCTGAAATTTTTCAGTGTCCTTAAAATGAATTCTTTTCAAGCTGCTGAGCATGAGGTGCTACACTGTAATTTCATTGACTAATATCAGAACAAATAGCATAGTTACTATCAAGCTTACTTCAATTAAAAAACTCACATGTTTTGGTGCAGAAATTAGTTTAGAGGCAAATAACTAAATTCAGGACACTATTGTGATATTTCAAAGGCATTTTACTGCCCAGATGTGGGGGTTTTTCTTGTTTGCTTTTTTTTAAAGCTGTCCACCTACAGTCTGGCACAATTAGATGTGAGAAGCTGTTCCACACTGTAATCCAAGTCCTCTGTCATCAGTCTACATTTCAGAGGACTCGTTTTGACATTCACAAGGGAAAGTCCTGCTTTGAGGATCTTCTAGAGCTTAGTAAATCTGCATATATATGTATATAAAAATGTAGCTAGCAAAATAAATATGAAATATAGGTCCATTCATATCCGTTAATCAGAAGCACTAACCAAATATTGTCAAAACAGTGCACTAGGAGAAACACTCTTCTTTCTGTATAAAATATACCCCACTTTTCATACAGCACCCTGGACACCCACTTCTTGTCACCTGTGTCATTATAACACTAGATTTTCAGTCTGACTCGGTAAAGCAGGTTTCACATTCAAGTAAAAAAAAAATAATAATGAAAGCAGAACTGTTGCTATATTTTAGAGTTATATATTTTTGAGAAATATCTGTTGGACCAGTACATTTTATTTTCCATAAGAGAGAGAAAAATTGTCATCCAGAGATGTGTAATAATCTTATGAATTTAGAATTTTTCTGGATCTAAGGTATTTAGAGACAAGGCTGTATAAATTGACTAGTAGTTCAACCATAGTTTTTGTCTTTGAACAAAAGGAAGAAAAAAAAATAAATCTATAAAGTGAACAATGTAGCATTTTTGTTAATTTACAGCTCATAGTAAAGTTTCACATCTAAGTTACAAGCCAGCAACAAGAGAAGACATATTATGGAAATTCAGATGGAGTCCTAGCACCACCAGCATGTCCAATGCCCCTGCAATGTTGGTTTGTTGTTTTAATAAGTTAATAAGAAACACAGAAACCTTCTCCTGTTACAGCAGATAAAGTGCAGTAACAGATATTATTGATTTGCACGCTCTAGCACACTCTGCGTTGTAAGCAGCTGGGTGATCATCTGCAATTGTGGACATCATGATTTTCACCTTAGTCCTGATCAGGGTGAAAGAGTTAGAATGTCACTTTTCTTCTGTTAATCTTCACCATATGCATTGTTTTGTTTCTGCTAGTAGATTTTTCATTAACTTTTTCAAGTAAGCTACATAAACAGGCAAAGGTAACGCTGAATTCAAAGAGAAAAGAATATAGGCAATGCAGACAAGCTGAAGCAATTTCAAAGGAGCCAGAACGTTATTTACCAGGAAGGCAATAGAGTCAGCATAAACAGAAACAGTTTCCAAATGTGACCAGTGAGGCAAGTTAGATCTTAAACTATTGTGTCTTATTGCAGGAAGAATTTCCAATTCCAAATGTGTAGATCTAAAACAATGGTTGTATCTCTCTGCTTAGAAAATAAATCAATGCTTTTACAAATCTCAGTGTGACAGAAGTAATTGTGAAGACGCCAGACTCTAATTGTAGTAGTATTTATTTTACAGGGAAATCTACAACAGCCTAAAGGTTTTCAAAGCTTTAAAATGTTCCCTTTTTTAAACTCAAAGCTTTCAAAGCTTCCTTTTCTAACAGCTATCACTTGTATAAAGCAAATTATATTAGACTTTCTGTTACTTAAAGTACTGTTTTATTAGGATATTAAATAAACTACAACAGGAAAACTTGTTAAAGAGAACAACATAGGATAGATAATCTAGATAGAAGTAAACTAAAGATTTGAAAATAAATCTGTAACCTGACCCTCAACTCAGTGCTAATAGAAGTCCTTTCCTAATCTCCACAGTCTAAGTCCACTCAATGTGAAGTGCAGTTCCTTTTCCAATATGTTATTTTGCCCAGTGAGTGAAGCACCAGTTTCTTTCTTTCAAAAGGCTTCACTCCATGATCTCAGAGGTCTTTTCCAACCTAATTTGATATCTATGATATCTGGAGGGAGGGGGTTGAAGAGAGCTGATCAACTCTCACTAAAAAAGGTTGGGGTTTCTCTCAGAAAACTCTCAGTCTGGATGTGTGCTACATTAACTACTTATTTGTCTCATATTTAAGTTTTAGAATAGGTTCTCACTCTGAAGAGATCTCACTCTGTGTTTGATGTTCATGAGTGCTCACCTTTGAAGAAGCTGAGGACTGGCATACACCAGTCAGGGAAAAAACAATCATTAATGTAGTTTGTATGTTTGACCCTGGCTGGATGTCAGGAACCCACTCTCTCCTTTCTGCAAACAAGCAGAGAAAAGAAAATATAATGAAGGGTTTCATGAGTTAAGGACCATAAGAGATCACTTACCGATCACCATTACGGGCAAAACAGATGCCAAGTTGTGATATTAGTTGAATTTATTGCTAACAAGATCAGAGCTTAAGAAAGAGAATGTGGTGGTTTAAGCACCACAATATTAACTAGGGGACACTCTTAATAGTGACGAGAAGAATGACAGAATGTGACAACAGAGAAACACTTTATTTGTCTGGAGCTCAAACAAAGGGAAACACAGTTTAAGGGACCCCCAGACCCAACACAAAAGAAAGCACCCAACAAAAACCACGAAAAAGGAAAACAAAGAAAAAAAAAGAATAAGGGAACTGCTTTCAAAGGCCAGCCAAACTGGCCAAAGAGAAGCAGTGGAAAGGGAGAGCCACTTTCTTCTTCTTCTCCCTCTCTGGTGGTAGCCAACTCCCAGCCCTTGGAATCTCTGCAAAACACAACACAGTGAAAGGTTCTCCCCCCAACCCGGGATGTTATTTGGGGAAGCTTTCAACCTGTAGCTGTGCTCGTGTGGCTCCAATGCCGATGGAGGTGGGCTGAGTCAAGCCACGGGGCCTGGGAGTAGGAGA
>VXBA01000151.1:15848-45070 GCA_013399895.1 Serilophus lunatus
GGAATTCACCAACCACATAGTCCCCCGGGAATGAAGTGGAAAAAGACTGCCCTCCTCTCCTCAATCAAACAAATCATTCAGGAAGAGAGGAAAATATTAAAACTTTAGTAGCACGTGTAAAATTTATGAATAAAAACATGAATATTTGCAGTATGTGCTGTAAAATATTTTACGAATTGAATGTGTGATCAAAAAAGCTTGGAGGCCACTGATTTATAGAATCAGAAATATCTGCAGTGGTGTTTTTCAAAATCATGATAGTTTTGCTCAGAAAATAGACCATTCTGTCGGTGTGTTGGAGCATATAATGCTGTTGCATTGATCATGTCAAATAATATTTAGTCAATATGCAGACATCAACGTGAGACAATCTTTTTCTGTGGTGACATCTCATGATAGATAACAGATATTCCTATGCTGACATTTTTTAATGTAAATAAATAAATTTAGATAACTGAAGTGAACCCTTGGATCAACATTTTACAAAATGCAGTAGTATAGCTTCTCTCTTAAACAAGTTATTCTTGTCAGGATAATTACATGTAATTGACCAGTTTTCTAAAGAGATTTTTAAGTGAAAGATAACTTATGCAAAGAAGAACATAATAAAAATATAGCAATAATAACAATTTGCTTTACATGCTAAAATATGTATTTAATTAGCACTTTAGTGCAGACGGCTTGGCAGGTATTTGCAAATACATTGTCTTATTAGGTTGGCATATGGAGAATAAATTCTAACTTGTGTATGTCCAAGGATACCCACAGCTATTGTAAAGATTATCAGCTCTAAGAAAGATTCATAAAAATCTAGATAGGGCTAAAATGAATGTCAAAGCAGAGTTTAAAACTGGATAGAGATAATTTTTTTTCCTAACTGCATATTTTGCACTTCTGTCAACCTTTGAGTCATACTTTGAAGAGTCTCCAGCTTTTTGGGTAGAAAGAAGAGAAACTTGTTAAATTGTAGCATGAATGTGGTATGGTTCTAAAGACTTAGAAGAAGTGTGTGGGACTCATCTTGAGTAAAGTTAAAATTCTGTTGTTCTTCCATGAAAACAGAACAGTACTGTAGTATATTTGTTTAAAAAAAAATAAATCAGTAATTTTAGATTTTGAGGGAGTTTTAGTTAGACAGAAAAAATGTTGCCATAAACCCCCATAGCATACGTATGCTTTGAATAATACAATACTGTTACAGGGTAGGAGGGCTCTCAGAGAGACCTTGACAGCCTTGATGGGCTGAGTCCAATAGCATGAGGTTAAATAAATCTAAGTGCTGAGTTTTACACTTGGGCCACAATAACCCCATGCAGAGTTATAGGCTGGGGACAGTGTGGCTGGAGAATGGCCAGGTGGAGAGGGACTTGAGTGTGTTGGTTGACAGGAAACTGAACATGAGTCAGCAGTGTGCCCAGGTGGCCACGAAGGCCAATGGCATCCTGGCCTGCATCAAGAATAGTGATGCAGTAGGACCAGAGAAGTTATTCGTCCTTTGTACTTGGCACTGGTCAGCCCACAGCTCGAGTACTGTGTCCAGTTCTGGGCCCCTCAGTTTAAGAAAGATGTTGAGTTGCTGGAATGTGTCCAGAGAAGGGCAACGAGGATGGTGAAGGGGCTGGAGCACAAGCCCTATGAAGAGCAGCTGAGGGAGCTGGGATTGTTCAGCCTGGAGAAGAGGAGGCTCAGGGGAGACCTTATTGCTTTCTACAACTACCTTAAGGGAGGTTATAGCAAGATGGGGGTCAGACTCTTCTCTCAGGCTCCCAATGACAGGACAAGAGGACATAATCTTAGGCTGCATCAGGGGAGGTTTAGCCTGGGTATTAGGAAAAACTTTTTCACAGAAAGAGTGATTTCTCATTGGAATGGGCTTCCCAGGGAGGTGGTGGAGTCATCGTCCCTGGGTGTGTTCAAGGATAGGTTGGATGATGAACTTAGTGACATGGTTTAGATGGTTTAGACGTTATATTGGTGTTGGATAGGTTGTTAGGTACAAGGTTGGACTTGATGATCTCTGTGGTCTTCTCCAACCTTGTTAATCCTGTGTGTAATTCTGTGTGTAAAATTGCTATTGTTTAAAGTCTTCATCGTTACTTGAGGCAGTGTGAGAAACTTAAAATCAACAGTTTGAAGACTTTTATTTTCATCTTGCATAATGAAATTATTTACAAAGTAAAAAATTATATACAGTACATTATAATGGTTTATGAAGATGTGATTCCATTGTAATTTCTATGATTTCATAACATCAATGTAGTAGTTCAGATGAGAGATGGTATGATTTGGTGTAAAATGATATTGTATTTCTCAGTCAGGTGAATAAGAGGATTTTATAGACAATGGATTCTCACAGAATATTGCACAAGGATTGGAATGGCAAAACTCTGATTTTTTTTTCCCTGTGTGTTTGTTAGTACAAGAGTGCTTTGAACATCACCTATTTCCATGTAGAGTTGAAAGCAGGTTTGCAGTAAAGTTGAATTCTTTATATCCTTCTATTCCCTGTATTTATCAGGTGTTAAAGGCAGTCAAAAAGGATCTTTTTTTACTGAATTTTTGAACAGAAATGAGGGAATTCTTTTACATCTAGTCAGTATTTCTGTGGCTGGATTGCTTTGGGCATGTGGAAGATCCCCCTTTCACCAATATGGAGATAAAAAAAATGAGGAAATGTAAGTGAAAAAATAACAGCTTACTGAAAAGAAATATAGTAGCAACAACAACAATACAAATAGAATGGATTAAACCAACAACAGATGGAGATCACCTCTAGTGATCTCCCCTTCCCCTCTGCCAAAATTCCATGGACAAAAGCAAAACTTAAAGAAAAGCATTTGTTCACAAAATGTTACTCTTAAACTGTTCAGTTCATGTCACCTGGCTAGATTTAGGTCCTGTTCAACTCAGCTGCAGACTCATAGACTGTTGCTGGAGAAGGCACCTCCTCATGGTTTAGATGGGTCTCGTTCCCACATGGCTGCCTCCAACACCATGTGGTTCAGCTCTGCTCCAACTCGGCTCCACTCAGTTCCTGTGGAAGGGGCACAGCAGCAGGTAGCAAAAAGTGGTGAGTGATAGCCCAAGCCCTGGAGCAGCTTGCAGTGCAGCAGTGGCTGCAGTTGGTGGGTCCAGGCACAGCAGCTGCTCCCAGGGGTGGCTCTAACACTCCTGCAAACTTGGAAACAGTTACACTTGCTGGTTTTGTTAACAGTTATGATTTTTCACAACTCAAAGGTGGCAGCTGCTACTTCTCTATCTCCATCCAACTGAAAACGTGGTTAATGAGAGTTCCAGTTCCTTCCTGGCAGCACCTTCCTTTTTCTCCCCTACTCCCTGGCTCCAACGAAAATGTTGGGGGGTGGGAAGAGATAGTTGTTCTTAAAGAAATAATTTATCCAAAACACTGTTAGGAAAAAAGAGAATAAAATACAAAACCTTTTTTAACCATGACACATATATTATTCTTATCTCTTCTACCTAGACTCATCATCCTTGATGAAATTTCTGAATTTGGGTTTACTATAGTTATATATCATTTATTGCTTAGCCTAACTATTGTACAAAAAAAATCATCTGGTTCTTTGCAAAAATGTCTTCTCTGTGCCAAGATCATCCTCTCAGAAAACTAGTTACCCTAAAATTTAGTTAATATCTTTCAAAAACTATTTTTCAGTGAGAGATACTCAATAAAGTAAAAGTTGATAATATACAATATTCAATTTGAACTGTATTGTTTAGGAGGGCTACCACCATTCCCTTTACTCTTTTCTGTATTTTTTGAATACAAAAATTAAGAGACAAAAAAAAATGGCCTAAAATAAACTAAAGAAGGGAATTGCTTCATTCATCAATGAACCAGAGGGTCTTGAAAAAAAAAACAACAAAAACAAACAACAAAAACAAAGAATTGTTCAGCTTTTACAACAAAATACACTACACTACATAATGTTTGGAAATAAAGTCACTGTCATATTGCAAATAGAAACCAAGTCTGATTTCCTTACCTCCCATCAAGCATCATGATATCTCCAAAACCTAAAAAAAAATTGCATGTTTATGTTTTATTTTCTTAAAAAGGTATTCTGATGCTTTCCTGATTATCATAGAGTTGGAAATCTATAATTACATCTTTTGTTTTACTTTTACAGGCAACTATCTATTGTAGGAAACTGAGTGAAATACTTAAGTTCATATTGTTTTGTTGACCAACTATCTTTCATTTGATCAGCATATGAGATATACATTAGCAAAATATGTCCACTTATAACCAATATTTAAAACAAAACAAAAAAACCCCTGCCTGTATGAGAGTGACAGTGACATTACTACTACTTTCATATATAGACTCAAAGACTCAGTGAATCCAATTTTCTATTCCTCCTTGTTGTGGCATCCCTTACACCCTAGTGAGCTTGATTGGGAGTTAATTATTAACATCACAGATTTATGATGAAATAAAATATTGAAGAATTTAGAAACATTAAATATATTCCTCTGGAGCTAGACCTCAAGAAAATATATTATTTTGAACTTAAATTCAAACAGGTTGGTTTCAGGGCTAAAAATGCCAAGACATTAAACAATCCACCCCAGTCTTATTTGCCACAGTGCAAATTGTTCATCTGGGATTTGAACTTGGAAATGTTAAGCACCTCTGTGATTCAGTTATACAGATATTCACCAAGAGCTGAATCCAATGCTTAGTAAATATCATAATTGTTTCCTTCCTCAGTGAATTCAAAGAGCTTTGCATCAGTCCCCTAACCACAGCAAAGGATTCTTTTCCCATGTGTTGTCTGACTAATCTCTATCGTCATTTCAAGCCAAGGCAGAGCTGTGTCTTTGTTTTCCTGGTGTTCTCATGTTTGTCTATTCAATTCCTCCTTCTTCTAAGGACAAAACAAATGCTTACCATAAGTCCACCTGATGCAGAGTGGTGCCAAAAGCAATTCAGGGGCAGTCTTCAGCTGACTGTGGATGTTTTCTTGGATTTTTATCTCACTTTCCTGTATTAATCATCTTCTCCTTGAGCATCTGTGTTTTACAATACATGCCAATTGCTGTGTTTCCCAAATTAACCCTGTATAAATCTAGAGAAGTTGTTATAATTGCATTTTTCTATCTCTACAGTTTTCCAGAACTACAGTAAATGAATCATTCGTATCAAACTCAGACCATATTGCTTTTGTAGCTTACTGTGCAGTTACAGAATTGATAAACGAGAAAATACAAAATATATATTGTTGCTATTCTGTTAAGAACTGGCCCCATGAAATATTAGGTTGGAAAAAAAAAAAAAAGCAAAAACATTAAAAATAAATCTTTTTAGAAAGAGTATGTCCCATAAGACTAAAATGAAAACTGTGGTAGAATAGAGCAAGGAAGTTAATTATCTTTCTGGGAATTCAGGAGTTTCCTTGGTTATGTACATGAAACTTATTTATATTGTAATAAAATGTTGAGGCTTTAGAGGAATAATAAACATGTCCCCCAAAAGGATGGCAGTTGTTTCAAAGTAAAGTGGCAGGAAAAAACAATTTGCAATCTCAAGAGGTCTGAGGAACCAACGAACAGAAAGTAACCCTGAATAGTGTGTAAGGAATATCAATGTTCTTTTGAAATATGGAAAGTAAGTTTTCTTTTAAGAGAAGGAAAATCTTTCAAAAAGTTCTGTGAATCTCTCTCCTTAACCTGCAAGTAGTTTTGTTCTTTTACTGACATCCATCTGAGGAATTTTGTTGTCCCCTGGCTGGTACAGTAAAGAAGGGTTATATTTAAGGAACCTAGGTTATAAAGACTTAATCAGAATACTTGAAATTCGTAATTACAAGGAATTGAATAACTGCCCTACTGGAGTTTCTTTAGCTTCAGTTTCTTTTTTATTCAGGAATGATCATTTTGATGCTAAATTGTAGTGGTTTGACGTTGGCTGGGTGCCAACTGCCTGCCCAGTCACTATATCCACGCCCTCTCCCCTGCCCCCATCTTCCCAGCCAGGCAGGGGGGGGAAATGAAGAAGAGAGTAAACAGCTCATGGATTGGGATAAGGCAGTTTACTAAAGCAAAAAGCAAATTTACTCATGCAAAAGCAAAGCAGAAAATAACAAAGTTTATGCTCTACTTCCCATCAGTGCCATTTTCAGCCATGTCCCAAAAAGTAGGACTTCCAACATTCGTAGTGGTTTCTTAGTGGGCAGCCACTGGAAACAATGAATACCCTCCCCTTCCTACCCCTTTCCTTAGCTTTTATATCTGAGCTGACGTTAGATAATATGGAATATCGCTTTGGTCAGTTTGGATCAGCTGGCCTGCTTGTCCCCTCTCAAAATCTTGCCCTCAATTGGGGAACGAATGTTGCAGTACCGATGTTGTGCTCAGCAGTAGTCAAAATATTAGTGTGCTATCAGCACCCTTCTAGCTACCAATACAAAGCACAGCACTGTGAGGGCTGCTATGGGTAAATGGACTCCATCTCAGGCAGACCCAATACATAAGAAAAGGTGTTAATGATATGAATGGCACAGCAATATGTTTCCACATGCAGTCAGTACTAATGTCTCTCTAGTTTTTTTCCACTGTTGTAAAAGTAACCTTATGGAAAAGTCATGTGCTACATTAGGAAGAATTATCCAAAACTCCATATAATTCCATTACATCTCTATTCATCAGAAGTACAAAGACCAGACTTATAAACTGCTCTGCATCTCTCTTGCTATGTTACAATTTCTTCCATTTCCATAAAATTATTACTAAAGTTTTTGCAAAAGCTCAAATTTGTGAACAGCTTAAAATGTGAAAATGAAGCTTTACTTAAGAAAGAAGGTTCTAAATTCCTATCAAGCTCAATTTTGAAAAATATTTCAGATTTAGGTGTTATTTTAAAGAAAATATTAATTCCATATTCTAATTATTAATTATGTAATTTATACTGACAAACACATGAAAATAGGGTTTTTGAGAATAAAATATATTGTACTGAGAATAAACTATAACTTTCTAGCATATTGTAATTTTTTCTTCCTTTATTGCAAAACAATTATCATAGTAAATGAAAAATCTGATGAAATCTACTATGTTTTAACAACTGTTTTTAGCATAACTGCTTCTTTTACTGATGTATATCTCTTGAAGTTTATTCAACAAGCTATGCTGAAAATAGAACTATTCTACTACTATTTCACTGCTGCCCATATTGGTGCAACATTAATTTACCAGAGAGGAATAGACTGGTTTACAGAAAATAAACCATTGTGCTAAATTGAGTAAGTCATTAGTAGTGGTGAACCCTGAGGAGATTCAAAGCTGGATTGAGACTGACTAATGAGAAAATGAAAGGAATATGGCTCCCATCCTGGCTAATTAATCAGTGAAAGCCCATCCCAGTGTTTTGAAAAATAAAGGAAGCCTACTGTATGTTCAAAGTCATTCTCTTTAATGCATACTTTTTCTTGTATTGCTCTTTAATCAATTATTCATGTATTGGCAAGTCATTCAAGTAATTTCCTAAGTATGGTGGAATAATCTCCTATGTAAAATGTCCTGTATTTAGAAATTTAAGATGTATTTTTGTAGTATATCACAATTTCAGATCTACTGGTTGCAACAGGTTGCTGTATGTCATTAGTGCACATGGAAGTTTCAAATTCTGACATTGTTGCTTGGAATATTCTTACCACATAACCAACTACTAATTTATATGTTCTCTGGCAGTAATCTAGCACCTATATATGTGGCTTTTTATTGTTTTTTGGAAGATCTTGCATGAGGTAAATCTTCAAAAATCAGTGCAGAAACATGAACTCTATTTACATTCATACTCGACTTGTTGCATCCAAATAGTATTGCATTTATCAAAAATTTATTTACAGTCAGCCTGCACCTGCAAATATGGATATACAGTAAGTCTGATATTCTCAAGGCACTTGTTGGTATTAATCGTTACTTTAATACCAGACTTTATGGACTACTTCCACTTGAAGCATCACTTAGACCAGAAGTTATCAACCTAAACGTGACAAAATCAGTATGATGTGTGCTGTGTCTAATGAGTAGCCACATATGTATTCCTTAGGAACACAGTCTTATCCACAGTCAGCACCTTCATCCATTTGAGCCAACAAACCAGAAAGGGTTTATGGCATCAGCAGGTGAGATTTCTATTTTCAATATGATTTTATTGCATTATTTCAAATTAATATTTGAAACAATTTGACTGGACAGGAACAGTTAAAGAATCCACTTTATTTTCTTTCAGTAGCAGCATTCTTGAAATGATGCAGGGTGTTGTACTGGCATTTCTTCCAAGTGCATGGCTACTAAACAGCCATGACAAGCAAAATTCACATCAACATAGATGAAGAAGAAAACAAGCAATTTGGTTGAACAGATGCAAAGCACTTCTGACCATTTTATTCACTTAACACTAGTGGCAACATTCACCCTTCATTCACATTCAAGTATTATGCAATAGTTTCACTCGGATTGAATCTATGTTGTGGGCAAGATATCTTTTACCAAATAATAAATCTCTCAAAGTCACAGATGCAAGGTATCTACATTCACATAGATAATAATAGTCCAAGGCTTCCAAAACTTACATCTTTTTGTTGCCCCTGTGGACTGGGGGTGATGTTGCCTCTTCTTTGTGTCAGACCACTTGAGTTGTTATGCTTCTAAAAATAGACTATCAAAGAAAGCACAGCTACTGCTCTAATAATATTAAATACACATACAGAATACTTACTCCTGAAGCAACACAAATTTACTGTAATGCTATCATCTCAATAGAGGTGTTCTCTACTGTAACAGGATTTCATAACATTAATGAGGTTGGTATTCATATTCCTTACTGAAGTCACTAACACAATATTTAAGAGTGAGTCATCTACTTTCCATGCAATTATTTTTGAATAAGAATTTTGTATTGGATTTATGATTCATTTTCCTATTACCTTACCACCTTGTGTAAGTCACAGCATAGTTATTATTTATTTAGAATCATCTGAAAAAAAATTGCCAAGAATGAAAGAAAAAAATAAAACAAGTAGAAAAATACATTTCTGGAACAGTATATAAGCTGTCAAAACAAATATTCCTAATTATTTCAAAACTAAATTTTTACTCTATTCAAATATCCGAATTGCCTGCAATTGCCTTATCACTAAAGAAAGATTTGAAGAGTTATCAGACTTAAACCTTATACTAGGAGTAAATTTTCATTTTTTTTTTTAAATAAACTTCTGAGCATTATTCTAAGCAATATCATAAATGTAATAGATGCTTCATACAGCACATACCTTTAATCAACATGATTAACTTAATGTCAGCCTTGCTGACACCAGAAATAAGTTGTTAGTTCATTGAATACTGACTGAGTGCACCTAGCTGGAAGAAGGAGCATTTCGGGGATTATCAGGGGATATAAAGATGAATGTTACAGCAAATCATTTCTCATTTTTGCCCAATTTGACTCCCCAAAAACTGTCAGAGAATTTCAGCATGTAGCAGCCATTGCCCTTAAAGTCTAGAAAAAGAGATAATTTGCAATAAGACCAAATACTTTAGAATGGATAGCTGAAGAACACTCATGTGCCACATTTTGGTAATAGTCACAGACTATCTATAAGAAGCAATGAGCACATTAGCAATGTCCGCAGGACAGTCTGCTATTACATATCAAATCTGTCTCTATCACAAGAAGTTTTTCCACTGGTTTAACATTTTTCTCCCTCACCAGTTTTCTGAAAGCTAATGTGAGAGGCAAGTACAGGAAAAAGTTCTAGGGATTTCTGTATCTTGTCATGGACAGGCTTATTACATACTCTAATAAGAAAGTGCAATGCCTACATGTCAGTCTAAGCTTTTTCTCCTCTATCAAACAAAAGTGCATTCTTGGCTCCTTGGGGAATTTTTCTCTTTGCTGTTATGCTTCCAGATCAACACATCATTGTAGGTCAGGTTTTCTGTCAGCTGAAAACACAACACGCAGACACCCTGAGGACTTGCTCTCTTATGCAATGGACTAAAATCATCCAATGTCTTTGCAAATAAGCATGGTATAAGTGTCCTGGTTCATATACCAAGAGAGTAACCTAAGGGTGAATTTAAAGCTAAAATGTCATGCTTGCATTGAAAGTGTCTTTAAAAACAAATGTAGTGAATATTAGTGCACATTTCTGCTCAAGGTCAAAGGTATTTTTTGTAAGGTTTTTTCAGGTTTCTTTTTCTTTTTAAATACATTAACTCCTTATCAAAGAAAATTTATTTTCAGAACTTTAGATAGAGATATAACCCCAAAGAAATTGTAGTCAAACAGTTGTGTCGGAGAATGGGTACGATTCAGATATTGAGACTGAAGCCAAAGTGTATTAACTACACTGTAGCCCTTCTCTTGGACCAAGAAACTTACCTTAATATTGTAACTGTGAACAGTGTACAATCATTTTGTAACACTGGCAATAGTGTTTACTAGCAGCCAATAGATTTTTGTAACACAGTGAAACATGAATACACATATAATGTGTAACTGGGGAAAAGCATGTGAGACACCTGTACAAGTGGGCTGAAGCAAAATGCGCAAGCAATAAAATCCACAAGATAAAACTAAGAGTTTAGAACAGAGGGGAGAGAGTTTATTTCTTGGCCACATTTGCTTGTCTTGTCTTTTTATACTGAAAGGATATTGTAGGGAGGAAGGGGCTGAAAAACGAAGATTGGCATGGAGAAAAGAGAATAACTCAGTTTTAGAATCGTTTTCACTCAGGAGATTTTTCTGGGAAGGTTGGTCCTGGAAAAGATCAGTGTGGGAATCTTGACACCATGTGTTTCCTTTGGGTTATTTCCTGTCAAAAGACATGGAAATCTCTCAAGGAAGATAGCAGAATGTTGCTAAAAACTTAAAAACATTCTTTCCCAAAGGCTTGGAGGGAAGGGAGATAAGAAAGATAAAGTTTGAACTGCAAAAACAGCCTAGATAGCCACTTGTACATGCATCAGGACTTTGAGATGTAAGCCAGGGCACAGGCCTGTACTGTGCTTTCCTCCACCCCTGCACAATCATTCAGTGATACATTCCAGTGTAATCAGATTTTTTGACTTTGGAATAAACTTTTCCTCATTACCTTAGCTGTGGTGTGGCTATCTACGTTTACCTGTAAGTGTATCAATTCTTACAGATACACTATAAAAAAAATTAAAAAAAAAAAAAAAGGATAACCCTGCAAAATGAGCAAGAAGAATGTATAGCAAAACAAAACCAAGTCCTTGTTCTCAGAATAGTGTGAACTATGTCGGGAGCAAATTTAAGCACCATTTTACTTTTAAGGATATGTATAAGAAATGTAAACAATATCAACAGTGAGAGACAAAAGAGGAGCAAGGTAGAAAATGCCCAAGCTGTTTCCAGCTCTCCTTGTGGAACTCTCAAACTTCATGACCTTGATCTTAGATCAGACACTGTAGAGATCAGACACTGATACCCTCAGGGTATCAGCTCAGTGATATTGTACCCATAGCTAATCTAGAGTGCTAAGGATTGTTTGAATATTTAGTGATAACAGCTGATAAGGAGTAAGTCGATACAGAGCACTGGCAAATTTGTGTTTTTAATGATTTAATGTCAATCAACAAAATGTTTTCTTGAAGTTTGAAAATGGCTCAACTTAACAGTCTTTGAGACTCTTCCATGATATCTAGTTCCCTAATTGATATTGATATATATATATAAACAAAATAGATTTTTTTTGATTTGCAATATGATTGACCATAAATGTGAAAGCTTTTCATTATTCAGAAATTATGGGCAAAGGGAAAAACACAGACACATCATTTTACTTCACAGATGTTAAGAAGGAAAATTTATAAATGCTAACAAGTCAGACAGTAGGTTCTTTGTAAGATCTAGGAGACTATAAAGGGGTTAAGGGAAGGTTAGGAATGTCTACATTTCATTCTCATGCTCAAATATATAATGATAACATGATAAGGCATTTACCATACAAAACAAATAGCTAATGATTATGGTGGCAGTTTCACAGTCAGATAAGAATAGCTGCACATATGATAAACCAAACTCTAGATGAGTTAAATCCCAATGTTGTTAGAAAAGTAATATTCCAGAAAGCAGAACCCAGAACAACCCAGCAAGATTGTGAAATACAGGCAGAATGATGAGCCTGAAGAGAACCTTGTCTATTTGCTTCTAAACACTAGGGAGCAACTGGATAAGAATGCAGGTCCTGAGGGAGAGCTGGCTGATGAGGGCTGTCGTGAATGGCCACATCCGTTGAAGATGGATCACCATCAGAAATGGAAGGAAGGAGAGCAACAGGCTGAAAATGACAGATTGCAGGAAAGGTAGATTTAATGAGCATAGAAAAGTGTTAGATAAGCCTTCTGGGAAAGATTAGGAAACAATGACAGATAAAAGAGAAACATCTAATTATAAATTATAACCATCTCGAAAAATTCTTCTGATCAGCAAAATTGCAAGCTACTAAAGCTACCATAAAGATGAAAGTTTGTAATACATTGTTTGATTTTATCTTTAGTAAAAAAGTAAACTCTAGCTGCGTGGGTATTTTTGTAATAGAAAAATAGATAAGATCTCTTACTGTACTAAAAGGAGACCTTTTAATGCAGTGAGAAAACTTAGGTATTTGCTGGATAATCCAGGGTTGGTGAAATCCACTTTTGCATGCCTAACATACTCAAGAAATAATATCAACAATATTAACATTTTTCCCCCAGAAGTAGGTGACAGGACAAAGGTCTGCTTTTTAAAAAGCAAGATATTAGAAGCAAGAACAATATAGCACTTCAATTAACTTTTATTTCTTCTGTGCTACAATAACAATTACCCCAAACAGGTGTAAAGACACAGCAGAAAACAAGTGACATTAGGTACATGAATTGCTATTTAACAAGAAGTGCAAGCATCTACACTTACGCGAGAATAATCAGTTTTATGAGCATGGTTTAAGGAAACATAGCTAGGCGGTATTTCCACAGAAAAGGTTCAAGGATTATCTAATATGACTCTTGCACAGGAAAACCAGTGATTTATAAATAGCAGGAAATTTTTTAAACACTCTGCTCCATGTAGGCAAGATCTCGCTTTCAGGTTTGTGTTCAGTTCAAGGCTCTGATCTTCAATGAAGTTTAGATGAAAAAAAATTAAAATGCCTAGAGCTCTGGCAATGTCACTGATGAGGAGAGGATAAAAGAACAGAAGTTATTCAGAGGTGAGAAGGATGAGAGATTATTCTATAGTAGTCTTCAAACAGATAAAACACCACTGCAAAGGAAAAAGAAATGAGATAATGCCTTACTTTTTCTCCATAATAGATGCTGCTGAAAATAAGAAGTGTGAATTCTGGAAAGAGAAATTAAGAACACATATAAAATACCACTATCCTCTGCTGGGATATGAGGCTGGACTATGTGACCCTGAAAGGTCCATCTAGCTTTACTTTTTCTCTTACTTTTCATACAAAAATAAAGCCAAAATTTCCACCACATTACTTGCAGTAGGGAAATTTCAGTGCTTAGGTTGTAGATTAATTTCCACAAAGGAATATTAACAGTGAATTGAGGAAATGTAGACTACTCAGCATAGTGATGCCAATAAATTTGCACATGCTTGTGTGTTCCTATAAAATTAGTTACTTCTGTCCATGCATCTATGATGTGAACTTTTGTGTTAACCACTTGAAACTGAGTACAAGAAACTGGTGGCAGATGATTTTCCATACTTAGGATAAGTGTCACAAATTTGATCAGTAGCACAGATTTTCAAAGCAAGCTACCAAAGATTAAAAGGTGAATTGTCAGCCTTGGATGTATAAGTTTAAAAATTCAGAGACACAAACTAGTTCACTGTTCAGACCAAGATATAAATGTATGTTGACAAGAATGAATTGCAGGTGCGTCTCACACTGAAATGCAAAGCAATAGTACAGGACAGAATGGAAGTAAAAATTACTTTTATCAGAATGCCTTTTCTTTGTAAATTCACCCTTCAAATTACTTTCCATTTTTCTTCTTTGTATAATTTATTGAGGAAAAAAAAATGGATTTCCACCTGAAAAAAGTAAAGCGTTATTGTATTTAACATAACTTTTTTTTTTTCCCAAGTGAGCATGTGCTTTAGGAACTTATTAGAAAAAAATGATTGATCCTGAAAAAATACTGAACTCAGAGCCAGAAGTAAATGGAAGAAGTTCCATGTTGTTCATTACTGTACAAATTCCTGGGACCGTTTCACAGTCCTTTAAAGAAATACGTGTGAAATGATGGGATACATCAACTGCACAGCAGCTGAATATCTGGAAGTGGATGTCCTGGTAGATATGGCTTCCACGCTATTCAGTTTTGTCTAAAAATCATGCTTGACACCAATAATTTTTTTTTTTTCAGGTATATTTTCAAACTACAGTGTTAATATAATTGGGCAACTGTTCTATTCCATGCAAACAGCCTTCAAAATCTGAGAGATTACATATGCATATAAAGGAAAATCAAGTACTTTTTGCTAGAGTATCTATGATCTAACTGGTTTACATGTCCTACAGTGAATGTGCTCATTTGAATGTGATCCAAATTAATAGGTTCCATTCATGCAACAAAGAGATTCTGGAATGAGTATTTTGGACTTGATATTCTCAGATATTTAGGTGCATTTTTTTCCCATTTAGCATTAGGCTGCAAATACAAAGTAAGCATGTGAGTTTGAAAAAAAGTATACTACTTCTAACAACCGAATATTCCAAGAAAAAAAAAAAAAAAAAAAAAGGAAAAAACCACAAAACTAACAAACAAACAAGAAAAATAATAACAAAAAAAAAGCTGAATATCTGGAAAGATTGTTCAAGTAACTGCTTAAATAAAAAAAGACATTACCAAAATATTTTTGCAAAATGATGAGTGACTCCTGATAGAGAGATTAGGAAAAATAAGACTGCGTTCTGATGTAATCACATCAAAATCTTAGGGCAGAAGAGCCAATAACAGAAGCCCAAGGTTAATAAAATCTCTTGATGTAGCAATTCCAGACCTTCTAACTGGATTCAAGCAGTAATGCTCAAGGATTAAGAATAAATCACCTCCCACAAATATTCTTTTTAAAATTAAAAGGTCCCATAATCTCCAAACAAATGATCTAGTCATTCATGCCTTTAAAATGCATTACAGGAGAGAAAAATAATCCTTCATTTTTATTAATAAAAGTGTTGAAAATAGATGTGATCTAAGAAAAAAGAAAAAGCCTTTGTATTATATAAACCGTGGGAAGCATATGCAAGTTGTATACAGATGGGAAAAGTATGAAGTGTGAAATTCAAACCAGAAGTCTCTAGTATCTTTTTTTTTGTTGTTCATCATTTCAAATTGATCAAACCTAGTACTTTCCAGTGGTAAAACTAAAGAAAACTTAATTATAAAGGAAAAATTGTGAAAATAAATTTCATCTTAATCTGACAATGTACTAGAGCCTAATGGCTATGAAAACCACTGCTACACTATGAGTGCTTATCAATTCAAGCCAAAAAATCGCTACTTGAACTAAAAAATAAGCACAGACATACTGGATAAATATCGTTAAATCCATATTTTATGGTGATTTTTTTCCTTAATTGAAATATTTGGTAATTAAGACAGCGATTATATTTTTGAAACTTTGTAATCAACTTGAACTATTTATGTATTTTGTAAATAAATAATGTACAGAAACTTTGTTTTAAAAAATAGGGCAGGGAAGAAAAGAGAACTATAGTTATTAGAGACTGTAGAGACTTTTGCATAATTATATAGTTAATTGTTTTGTCAGTCTCAAGACATGCCTCAAGATATGATGCTTAGTGAGAAACAATCCTATCTACTCCTACTCTGTGCTACATATTTGGTGGTGCAATTTTCAGCCATCTCTTGTGGATGTGTGGATGTCCTGGTAGAAGTCACACCTTTGCTCATTCTAGAACTTTTTACTCTTTTTACTCTAAGGAAAACACACCTCTATTGGATAATTTTCCTTCACTGGAACCTTGATTTGCAGAAAGTTTTAAAATGGGCCACTTATAGGTTGTCTAGTATGATTTACGTGCCACGTAATTTAGCTGTTAAACTTGTACTATTTTCTGTGATTTAGAAATAGTTATATAACTTGGGAGGAGTATCCTTCTGATTTGTTCTTAATTTCTTTATGTACATAATATTGTTAACAAAAAAAAAAGGCAGAAAAAATTAGATAAGATATGGACTGAAATAAGAAAAAAAATTTATCTGAATGCATTGAAATCATTTAAGAGTATGGGTTATATTATTATTCATCAAATTTTTTATTCCATGTATTTGTGACCTTATATGTTTTAGGCCCAAGTACTGAACATTGTGCAAACACTTTCTAAAATCTTGAAAGGTAATTGATAAGATATAGCAAAAAGATAAGACATGGGCATAAAATATCAAAAATATAAGGAACAAAAGAAATATTGTCAACTTAATGTTCAGTAATTTCATGTTTATGTAATATTTTTGGATTTGGCACTGGGATTTGATGTTTTTCTAATATGATTTCTCTTTGAATTTCCCCTCTGAAAGCCTTCTGTTAATTTTGTCAGCTGTTTTACAGCTATGTACATAATATCAATATTTTATGTATGACAGTAGCAGTATCATAATGAATGATACAACAAAGGGTTGTCTGGCTCCAAATTAGATAGCACAAAAGCCCTCAGCTTTGTTCCCCATGATGATCCCTCCAGATAAAAAGTTTAGTGTTAGCCTGCTGTAACACCCCAGAGCTACAAGCTCTACTGGCAATATTATTTTTAAAAATATATTTAAAACTTCAAAAGATTTTGCTCAACCAAACTTTTGCATAACCTTTAGTTCATTATTAACTTGAAGTCACATAAAGAGAAAATGGTAATGCACTTTTCCAAGAGATTTCTTCTAATTTAGTGAGAAAATAAGTATTTTGGCAAAAGGTTTCAAGAGTAACATACAGCCAAAGCAGAAGCATTCCACCCAAAGCACCTAACAGACAAAGCATCCAGTACACAGCTTACTAGAATTCACTTACTGGTTTTAAGTTACACAAAAGACATTAAGGAAAAGAAAGAGAGATTAAAAAAATAAATTGGGAAGAAGAGATTAGAATAACAATTAAATAGCTACCACTGAAGAATACAGTGCAAGTCACATCATGATAACAGGTCTCCAGAGAAAAGCAAGAATCCCTCTGCTGCAGTATTTATGTGGTCTGGATGGTGTTCCCACTCCTCCCAAGTGAGACATCCAGGTCACTGACCATTCAGTGCCCTCCCTCCAGGCCAGTGAGGGGTGGTGCAGCCATTCAGAGGCTGCAGGAGGCCTAGTGTGGGAGGACTACCAGGTAAGCCTTTTTGATTGACAGCCTTTGCCACATGGCATTTGGCAGCCATGTGCCTTCTGTGCATCAGGGCTGCAGGCCACTACCTTCTGTAAGGTTGCAGGCTTGGTCCTCCCTGCAGGGACCAAGAGCACACCACCCCAACACAGAATTGAGTCTGTTCTTATCCAAGTAATTATATAATTTACTAAGATTTAAATCTAGTATCTTACACCTGCTCAGAATAAGAAATGTTCTGCTGGTTCACAACATTGGTTATAATATTAGCTGTATCTCAGTGTCATTTATGACTAAATTGGTTTCCTTTACCCCCTTTTGTTTAAAAGTATCAATACAGAAACTGAGTTTCCTGTACAGAAATAATAGAAAATACCCTTATTTTCCTCCCACTAAGGTCTGTGAAAGTTCTGCAAGATGTCTCTTACAGAAAAATGAAGATAAATCCCATTATTTCTCGAGGAAACAACAACATAGAGATTTTTCAAATCTGTCCTCTTATAGTGCTCATTATTGTTTGCATTAACATCAAGAACTAGAAAACTGAGAACAAAAGTCACAATTTTCAGTTTCTCTTGGAAAAAACTTTCTGCGCAATGTCAGCTGCCAGCACTGGAAGCTCCCCCTCCCAGCCCCCTTTCCCTTTTTTAGTTTTGTCAAGAGGCACTCGCCTTTTTAAAATGACACAATGTAGAAGATCATTATCAAATGAAGCATTCAAGTTTTGATGATCTGTTTCCTCTTAATTGACAACTATGAAAGGCTGTAGTAATGCAGCTGTCAGATTCCTACTTGGTAGTTACCTTCCAGAAAAAAGAAATTATTCCATGATTTCCTCCATGCTAGCTAAGTAATTTTCAGGGGACAAAATTGGAGAAAAGAATGCAGTCATAGCTTCTTTCAACTTTATGTAAATAACTTATGATCAGGAGAAAAAAATAGGTGAAAAATAATTCATGAGGTTGAATTTCAGCTGATGCTTCTTTGATACTGCAGATGGAGAAGTTCTGCTGGGAAATTCTATTTCTTATTGTGAGTAGCAATAAGTAATTGACTATTATTTTAATTAAATGATGGCAATCCATGCATTAGAAAAGTTAAAAGCTGAATCACTCCTGAAAACTGTAGAATATTTGTGTTTGTATGCACCAGCATTCAGTTTAGTTGCTATAAAATATTTTCTGCATTAAATCCTATAGCAAATCCACCTTAAGTCTTTTCTTTATATGTTATTCTCAAAGTGTATTAATTCAGTAATACTGTCTTTTAGAGAAGAAACTTTTTCATGTTTATTTTCTAAACAAGATTAAACATATTTTGAATGTTAATTGAGGGATTTTTTTGGGGGGGGGTGGTGTTTTTGGGGTTTTTTTTGATTTTTTTTTTTTTGTAAACATTGTAAAACAGTGTAATCAAAATGACAAAGCAATTATATTCTTTAATAGTAACCCAAATGTTTAATTTGCTGCACTGATAACCAGACCTATTCATTTGCAATCTCAAATTAATCCACAGCAGTATTGGTGTCCCCGTTTCTGAGATTTTTCTGCTTAAGTTTCTGCCAGTAATTCCTTCTGGGAGATGATACTGTATGTCTTAGGTACTCAGTGTTTCAACACTTACTGGACAAATTAAAAAAAAGTCTTAGGTACAAACGGCCATGAAGGAACTGCATGAAAATAAAATCCAAATGTGAACACATAGAATAGAATATAGAATATAATTTCTAACAGAAAAGTAGTTTATGTGAATGGAGTATAGACATTGTAAAAATACACGGCTCCAACGAAATATCACTTGGGACACGTTCTCTGCCAGAATATTAACATTCTATCGCAGTGCATGTTTAGTAGTCTTTTTTGGATGTCTTAAGTATAGTACTCTTTGCAAAAGTTATCCGTTTCTGTGATAACAAAATTGCAGACTGACAAGGGGTTTTCATAAGTAAATAGCTACAAATACATTTTTGCTAGTTAATAGTTCCTTATTTTCCTATATTTATAAATAAATGCTCCAGAAAATGTTTCAGTTTAATATGCATGATGACATGAGCTCATTCACTTGTAACCATTAAAATAAAGAAGAATCTAGAAAATGTCTCATATTTTCTTCTTTACAGGTCCTTCTGACTAGACTTTCTTTTTATGAGCTTTCTTCTTGTTAATAGAAATGATCAGAAAACAATCAAATGGGATCTACTGCTCTGTTTTCTGGTAATATTTGTTCAAATAGAAATATTTATAGCAGTTTACTGGATGTTACAATCATATACTGTCAAAGTATCTCTTGAACATTTTAAAACTTCTGATCTGGGGCATCACAATTAGGAAGTATGGCTATAAGATTTTCCTGAACAGCCTATATTGAATTATACTTTTTTGTTTATAAGGAAAGTTGGAATGGCGCTCAATCAATAGAGCACATGCCCATATATTGAACGAAGGAAAGATAAAATGGTTGTCAAGAAAGTGAACACCATGCATTTCCTACTGATATTAAGCCAAAGATTTTAAGGAGGAGAGGGGAAAGGAGCAAAATTACTTGTATTGTTAAAATATTGTCAAAAGAGATGCAGTAGCACAAATTCAAACAAACACTATCTAAGGGAAGAAACAACATAATCATTATCTAAACAAGCACTTTAGCATATGCCTGGTTTTGGGTGATGATAATGCACTTTGTATATCATCCAAGTACAAAACTAGATGATCTCTGTGTTCTCCAACAGTCATGTCAAAATTTCACATCAACTTACCCATTTGAAATAATATCTGCTTATTTCCTTCCTGCCATTTAGCCTATTCCTTTTTTAACTTGCTTGTGAAGACTGTTTGATCACTATAAAAATGAGAAAGCTGTGAAAACTAGTCTTGTGATTTGACTGCAATATTATGAGTCTTCAAGTCAATTAAAGAAAATAAATTGCTCAACCATATGCTATGGTATCACTTCCTAATTAATAATATTACAACAGTCTTGCCTTTTTTTTTCTTGCCGTGAGAACAAAAATGTTGTCAATTCAAAGTCGTATTTAAGCATGTAAGAACAGTCCATAAGCAGCAAAGACTGTATCCGATTGCAAATAACACTGTAAATAGAAAATTTGCAGAAGGAAGTTGTAATGTTGATACTCACTTGCACAAAAGAAAAGCCTTTCTAATGTACATCAGTAATGATTCTTTCACCTTTACCACATAGTTGTGCTAAGGTTGAATTTTTTCTTTAGAGAGTTCTGTTTCCACAGCAGTGTTAAAAATACTTATTTATATTACAGTAAAACATATTTGCATTTTTGGCGAAGCCTGTCATTCAAAGGTAAAGTGCACTGCTTTGTAATGTGACATTTATGGTTCTCAGAAGTCTATACAAATAGGACTGCCATAACACTGGCTGCTGCCTATCAAGAGCAATATTGCTTACTGAGGTCAACCAGATATATTACAAGTTCAAGATAAATTTTAATGTTAAGAAACTTCGTAAATGCAATATTTAAAATAACAAATGAACCTCACCTTTTTAAATTGAAAGACAAAGAAAAATGAAAATGGGTACATTTGAAGGAATATGAAAGAATGCATCCAGGACCTGTTCCTACTTTCATTATCTTTGAGGATCAAAAATAAAACATAGATGAAATCAACTGAATTATATCACACTTTCCAATCTTCAGATAGCAGACATTTTACAGAATCACAGAATCAGAGAATATACTGAGTTTGTAGGGACCCACAAGGATCATCAAATCCAACTCTTAGCCCTGTACAGGACCATCCCCAAGAGTCACACTATGAGCTCATCCAAACACTTGAACTCTGTCAGGCCTGGGGTCTTGACCACTTTCCTGGGGAGGCACTTGTTCCAATGCCCAGCCACTCTCCGGAGTTCAAAGCATTTTAAAAATATTTATAAACGTCCATGAAAAAAACCAAAATATTTCAGTTTATGTTCAGAAAATAGAAATAGAAATGGCACAATTACAGCTGAGCCTGTTGCCTATTTAGCCTAAAGATAACATACAATTGCTTCAGAAAAAACAAACAAACGAACAAACCAAAACAACCACAAAACAAAACCTGAACAACCAAAGAAAAACAAACAAAAAACCCCACTCTAAAGTACTTTAATATTAAAAAGTACAGTAATATTTAAGGGAGTCCGTGGACAGGGAGAGTTTTTTGGGGTTTATTAGGTGTTGATTTTTTGGGGGGAGAGAGTTGTTGTTGTAGTATTAATCTTCAAAAGATAGCTGACTATTTAGGTATAATATAATACTGACCAGTGTTCATATTAGAAATTTCTTTTAGCTTGTATGTTTTACAATTGTTCAAATATCTAATATAACACAAACCTTTAACACAAATCAAATCTACTTAATTATATTATTGTTATTTTTTCTTTCCTGTTCTCTCACTGTTGTCTCTGCTGGAATCTGAGACTGCAAAACAGACAAGCAGATATGATAAGAGCAAGTGCAGGGCAATTAGCAAGTTATCTTTTTCTGCATACTCTAACAAAGTCCTACTTAAACTTTTTTTTTTTTTTTAATAAATCTGTGTGGCATAGAAGACTGGAGGAAGGTAATTATGTCATCCTTCTTTTAAGTCAGAACACAGAGACAGCAATGACTAAACTGGAAATACAAGCAGAGGACAAGCAGACTCTAGGTATAAATAGTCATTTACTGAAACAGAGTAAGAGCAGATAAAATCAGAAAAATAACTAAACTCCACAAATTGTTCAAGAATCCATGAAGATGATAAAGATTCATAGTTCAAGACTTGTCTGGAAATCATGAGGTTTTACAAAATACTGCACAAAATTACAGACATTATGGAAAGTTAGAAGAGAGCACACTGTAGTTAAACTTTCCTCCTCTTCATTCTGTGCCACAGGGAATAAAAAAGGAAGAACTGTTAAGAAAATATGAACTGCATTTTGCTATAGTGCAAGCCTGCCATATGCAGCATTTATTTCTAAAGCTAAAATCTTTATGGAGCAAGACTTAATGAATTTTCTGTGTTTTAGAAGAATTTCTGCACAATGCCAATAAAAATATCTTTGCCAAAATAATATAAATTAGAATGTATGAAATTGCAATTTAATGTACCAAAAAAAGAAAGAAAAATAGCTCAAGAACCTATCAAGGTGACAGCAAGTCAGAACTTTTTTTTTTGTTTGTTAATAGAAAATCTATTTTCTGTAACTCCATGAAGAATTTGCGTGACCTATTCACTGCTGGATTTTTTGTAATACGTAATGAGTTTTGTTTTGCTGACTGTTGACTGTTCCCAAAGCATAATTAGAGATTTTCTCCTGCTGACTCAGTAGAAGAAAGTAGTATCTGGAATCACATATAGCTGTAAAGAAAAAGTCTAATCAGTACTCATGCAGAGATCAGCCACAAGAGTGATGAAGTCTATGGTTAGTAAGCCCTGGAGGTTTGCTGGTATCATCTTTGCATTATGGTATGATAGGGTTACCAAATCGAAGCTGCATCAGAGGCATACCAAGGGATATATTAAACTTTTTCTATTCCCTTTCATCCTAGTAAGATCTTGCTGAAATGAGCATAAATGTACAGTAGCCATTGGTTTATCAGTGTGAACCTGGGGAATTTCAAAGTAAATGTCTATTAATAGCAGTAAAATACAGCTATGGGATATGAGGGTCTTCTGAGTCTATAGTGGTTAGTAAAATTTCAATATACTAAAAACCAAAAGAATAAATATAGATGTAACGTCCCAATGAAATTAAGCAAAAGCTTGTACATGTGATCATGCAAAATTGCTAATGTACAGAATAGGTACACATAATGCTGTTCTCATGAAATTGATCTTTTAATTTGCAACAAGTTGAGCAAATGGGATTCCTCATTTCACTAAATGTGACAAGTATTAAATCCTCCTAAACAAGCAGCCTCCCATAATGAAAATTACACACAGAATTACATAGAATTAACAAGGTTGGAAAAGACCATGGAGATCATCAAGTCCAACCTTTACCTAACTTTACAACCTATCCAACACCAATCCATCATCTAAACCATCTAGACCATCTAAACCATCTAAATCCTCTCACTAAATTCATCATCCAACCTATCCTTGAACACATCCAGGGACGGTGACTCAACCACCTCCCTGGGAAGTCCATTCCAATGGGTATCCTATCTTAAATTCTATCTTAGTTGATTTCATGAAGTATGCACAGCAAAGAGCAGTCATCAAAATTATCACAATTGTATATTTATATGTATTTTTAATTCCAAGTTCATATTCAAGAGAAAATAACTTCTGAGCTATCTGGATCTTAGATGAATATACACTCAAACTGCATTTTCAAAGATTGATTGTTTCTTCCCTTAGATAAGTCATCTGTTTCACCCTAAACTTGGCTCTAAGAGTACTAGAGAATGTTGTTAGCCACTGAATTGTACCTGAAGCCTTGTTCCTGTTCATCACTTAAAATATTGATTTTGGCATTCTCAAAATGGTTTCAGGAGGGGAGGGTGGGGAAGGGGGCAGGCAGAGCAGTCAAAGCAACATACAGATAGTCAGAGAGATGGATTAAACAACTTGGTATTAATGGGTTCATGTTCATTCCCAGACTAGTGGCATGAGGAACTGCTTCTTGCATCATAACATCCAGTGTAGACGCTATCTATCATATTGGAACCAAGGTTTGAGCATGAGTCAATGAGCAGCAGTCCCAGGAATAGCAACCGGTAGGATAAATCTCAACAGTGTGAATCCCCCAGCAGGGATATTTCATGTCCTCTGCCTTTCCCAGATGCTCAGGTATGAGGGGTCCTACCACATGGGATGGATATAATTTCATGACTTCCACACAAGAGAATAGCAACCCTGATATTAATCCAATAAATATGTCTGTAGGAATTAAAAAACTGGAGAATAATGAGAGGATAATGTTTAAGAGCTATTTTCCATTTGAAGAAAATACCAATATCGAAATTGGTTTATCTCAATCTAATACTTGAGTGAGTATTCGTTTTGGATTTAGCTAATGATATTTCCTTAAGATTTATCAACCATTTTATCTTCCTTTTACAAAGTATGCATCATATTTTATATTTTCCCTTTAAGACTTGAGTTGTCATACTTCTAAAAAAGACAAACTCAGTAAATAATCTTCAACCATCATTTTCATTTAAATGATATTTTAAAACTGTAAAATGCCAAAAACTGTAATTAAATTCAATGAAAGTGTTATTTAAAGTATTTAAAGCTTTATTTCCTGTGAAAATTTTTTATGTGGGAGAACACATGTATGATAAGGGAAAAAACTCACATTCATTTTGCACAACCAACAGGCTAAGGCACTCAAATCTCATTTATGTGACCTCAAGTTTCTTTGGTCCAAAACGTGGATTTATTCTGCAGCCCAGCACAGCTCTGGTGCTGTTGCCACCCCTAACCAGGATACATCAAGACTAGTTGGACATGCAAGAGGAGGGTGAGAAAGAGGAAGACAATACCTTGGAAATGAGAGAGACTGAACATAATTTTGAAAATTCTTTAAAGATGTCTTCTCTTTTGGCACCACAACATAAGGTCCATCTCTATTCTCAGTTGTTCTACAGACCTACCACAGCCACATTAACCAAAGCAAGGGAAAATTTGGGTGATCTTTGAGGGAAAGTCCAAACAACTCAGGCCAAGCTGGCCTGTAGGAATGTGTACAGCTGCTACAGACAATGCTTCCCATACAATAGCCACAGAAACCACCTTTCCAAGGGCCTCTCTCCACACAGCCAGCTCCTGACTATGCTACAGTCAGCCATGGTTGATTTAAAGCAGAAGGTCGAAGTGTGAGAAGTCATTTTACTGGATTCAGCTGACAGACTCATCTTCTTCTATCAAACTTTTTAAGATCATTCTATTAGCTGCTCTCAGGATGTCTATTACTGAGATTAAACTGGAGATACTGACCAAATAGTGACATCTTTATTTTTTTTGTCAATTGCATTATCATCACTACAAATTATGAATGAATCTGCTTATGTGCAAAATGCCTGAGAACACCCAACACAGTTGATATATAATGTTTTTTCTCAATTATTTTTCTGAAAAAGATTTCTGTAAATAGATGACTGAGAGGACTCAATGAACTTCAATTTTCATTCACAAGTATTTAGTAACTACAACTCAAGAAGTCATTGATAGACAAAGTTTTCAAGAGCCTTAGTCCCAGTTAAAAGCTACCAATATTCTTAATTACAGCAGTAAAACTGAACGATTGAAGCAAAATCTTTGACTTACGAGCACAAAACACTGACTTTCTCTGAATCAAATTAGGACATTTCATTTAGACCACAAAGCAAGCCAGCCACATCATTCTTCACTTTTTTTATATACTCTATTACTTTGTAAGCATGGGTCAAACAGAAGGACAGAAAATAGTCCTCTATCTTGCAAAAAACTTAGTCTTAGCAAAGAGTTAAATGGTGTGTTTATGTAGACATGAAAAAAACATGCTTGTTCATTTCTCAGAATTTAAAATTAATATCATAAAAGTAAAGAAAGTTGGACTGAATTTCGTGGACTATTTCAATGTCAAACATTCTTTTTTCTGTCCTTAACAATGATATATAATTTTTAACAAAACAACATATTCAGTGATATGTAATTATTGCAGCTGTTGCAAGATGACAAAATTTAAGCATTGCAAAAATTTAGAGTATTGAGATAAGATAATTTATATTCTTTCTAGCTGGCATATAAGAAACTTCATGTTGTTAAGAAGTAAATCTAAAATGTTTTTTTAAAAGTCTTCAATAGCTTTTTCTGACATTCATGAGAACTGTAATTTGGAAGAGTCATCTGTTTACTTAATATGCCAAGTGTAAATTACTGCTGATTGTTCCTTGGGACCATTCTACTTCCATCACATGCATACAATACTATTTTTTTAAACAATCTTTTTATTTTTCTCTTTCATTTCCATTTTATTTTTAAAGTCTCTTAGGAGAAAGAAACTGAGAAAAAATATTAAGGGGAGTGTGTGAAAAATAGATCTTTTCTATTGTACACAGAATCTGTATCTAGCTTGCTTTGCCATTTTCACCTTTCAGTTACATATAAAGAGGAGGAGTTACTGGATACTTAGGTATGTTATGATCTGCCTGCCTTCAGAGCCAAGAAATATACTTCCCAAAAATTTGTCAAAGATGGCTCAAAGTAGACATGAAGATGTCTCTGGAAATCCCTGCCTTTCAACAAAATCTCTCTCTTTTGGAAGTCCAGTCAAAACTGTAACGCAAGCTCGATTGCACCAAACTAACTGAATGTTGCACTTGTGTAGACAAGCTTCATTTTTTCATCTATTGTATTTCCTATTTCATTAATGTAACACCAGCCTACAGACAAGAATGATAAAGAAGCATGCATATGAATCCAAAAACCACTCAGAAATTTTAGGTTTAACAAGCTCTAGCTAATCATTACACAGTTTCTTTACAAGAAATAAAGAATGAGGACAGATGAGGATAGATTTTTGTAACTTCCCATCATTAACAAAATGCTTTCACTCTGTGAAAGCATTTCTTCTGCTCAGGCCATGGCTCTGTGCAGAGCTGTAGGACCAAGTCAATACTTGCCAATTGTGGAACAGGGAGGAGAAAACAGAAGCAATTTTTCACATACAAGTTACAGATCTTGAATGTTTGTTGTAGCTTCTGATTGAGATGTCAGCTTTGAATTTGATTTGCATATGGTAAGGTCCTTCAGGTTCTTAATAACTTTACATAAGCCTTTTCCAGACTACCATAATGGAGAGTACATCTCATGATAAGTGGAGCAGCAGGAATTGAAAAGTAAACTATTTGCAGTGTGCAATGAAGGGAAATAGTAGTGACCTGAGAAATAATCCACAATGTGTATGTCCAGTAGCTTACATAGTCAAACTGTGAGCAAGACCTGTTATTCATCTGTCCCTCTGATGGTATAAAGAATAAGCTGACCCTTAAATAAACAGGAGGTCTCAGCTATGCCCTGGAAATCAAAACTGTTATACCTAAAATAGTTTCTCTAGTTTTAGTTTTGACCAATGTTCTCATAAGTACACCAAAAAAATCGCACTCCCCACACTTCTTGTACGATATCTTTTTGGCTGCTATCTGGAAAAAGATAGAGGTCCCTCAAGTATACAGTCCCTTAACTAGGTATATATGCCATCATTATCCTGTGTGCAGAATCTTTTATCTTTGTACTTCTTGACAGATATGTTCACTTTGAATTTTACTTCTGTGACATGTGGATCATTTATTTATCCTAAATTTAAATCTGTAAGGCATTCCTGTTTATTCCTTCTGTTATTCCAACATGGACTTAAGCACTGATGTATCTAGAAAATATAACATGCGTTTGCTGCTTCTTCCGCCATACCACCCATAGCTAGTGAGCTAGAGCTTTAGGATATGATTTCCTTAAAATAATCCGATCTTACAGGTGTTGGAAAATGTATGTCTCTTATTTCTCTTCTCAGTGGATGAGAGAACACAATAAAAAATTCAGTTTCTAAGGGTAGCTCTCAGGCCTGTAGCTTTGAGAGAGTTGGAAGTACATATTTTTTTATATAAAGATCAGCTATAAAGATTGATTGACTGAAAAACAATTCTAGCAATAATAAACTTCTATGGAAAGTAGAATAGACTGAAATATGGGCTATTTTAAGACCCCCATTTATTAACAAAAGAATGTAATTAAATCTCCTAATCCTGGCTAGGAAATACAACATGAAATATAAACACTAAGAATAAACCTTCAATTTGGTGGTAATGAAAAGCCAGTTCAGTTTACTAGTTATTGTTAAGATGTAACAAATCATCTTCAGAGGCTAACTGAGCATGTACAGATCAGACAATATTACTCATCACTTTTCAATGTATGTTGCTATGTCTTATTTGATCAAAATAATTTCTTTGTTTCATGAAGTTACAATAAAACACAAAAACCTAATTTTCTTTTTCTATTTGTCCATGACTTGCTTTCAACTGCTAATTACTTTTTGCTAATTCTTTAATTTTTTAATTGTTGTTTTTTTATTGTTATTATTTATTTCTTTATTTCGTTCTGCCATACTTTAACCCTGCTAATTTGAAATCCTCTTTTGCATTTTGCATTTTTGCTTCCTTTTTTCTTTTTTTTTCATATTTTATCTCTTTTTCTCATTTTATAGATTATAGAAACATTTCTGCTTCCTAATTTATCTACATTTATATATATATGTATATATTTAAGTTGCTTTAACTCAAACTTTCCTCTTCTCTCACTATTTCTTTTTACTCCACCATCCCAGCACATCTCTCTTTTGCTTCCTCTATCAAAACTATTTGAAGTAAATGAGTTAAGGGACTCATTATTGTAAACTCTCTTAGTTCATTCATCTGACAGTTGCCTCAACTAAGCTTCAACTAATAGATTTTCAAGTGTTTTGTTCACTCTGACATAGAATTTCCCAAGTGGCTAAATCTCTTTCATTCCCTTTGAGACAATGATCCACAGCACGATAAATGTCCATTATTTTCACAGTGGTCATTAATTTCTTTCAATCTTTTGATGATGCCCCACTACAATAAAGCAAAACCTTTACAGAATTTTTCTGAGACCTTTTCTCTTGAAAGGCTGACTTTGCTCATACTTGCTCTTTCATTTAGTGTGCCTTGGAGGAAAAAATTGATGTCCAAGCTCTTAGGAAGTTCAAACAAAGATAGACCTGACCATGCAAAATAACTTTCTTTGAACTTGACAATCTCTTCAAAGGCTAAACACAGTCAGAGCTATGCTTTTCACAGTGCCTTCCAGGCAAAAAAAAAAAAAAA
>VXBA01000151.1:45100-101110 GCA_013399895.1 Serilophus lunatus
AAAAAAAAAAAAAGACACAGCATTGTCCCAGCTTCACAAGACCTATACAGAGGTGCACTGACTTGCCTTCTAATTTTTATGCTTTGCCTTGGCACTTCTTTATGGCACAGTCCAAAATCTTGACACTCTCAATTCCTGCGCCCTTCTACAAGTTTATTCTGGTTCAGTAAGATTCCTTGCACTAGGAGAGAAAGTACTTTATTAATATGCCTAAAATTGGTGAGATGGAGTCAAGAGAGATAACTCAGTGACAGTGATTTATAATGTATATTAAGATGCCACTACTTTAAATGCTGGAGAAACAGATGGTAGTCAAGTGGAAAAGTCTGTCTATTCATGAAAATGGTGTCTGTACTTTTTATAAAGGGCAGCAAATGACAAACAGCAAGGCAAAACTGTCTTCTGCATCTATATGTCAAAAACCTCTAATAGTTTAATCTCTGAGCCAAAAGTGTTCAAAAGAGGTATGGATAGTGAAGGAAATTAACAGCTTGTCCTGTCTCATGTTTTCTTTTTTTATTTTTTTTTTTATGGAGATTTCCATAAAGTAAATCACACAAGACTAGGAGAGAGACAATGCTTATGACTTGTCTCATAGCCAAGTTTCTGTAATTCCAGAAGAGTCTTTTGGAAAGAATGGGAATAGAGATGCAGGAAGCCCAGCTATATCACAACTCCCTTTTCAGCTGCCACTGAAGATCTGATGAAATTAACACTGACTCTTAAAAATTACTCAATTAAAAATAAAATGAATATAAAAAATAGTAGATGAAATTACCCCCACAAATTGAGCAAATTTTTTTTAAAGAAAGGCTGCTGGTGATATTTTTTGTCCTCTTCTGCTGAAATATTCACCCAAATGACTTGTGATTACTCAGGAGTTATATTATTAAGGTTCATAACAAAAAGGTTTCGCTCTTTTCTAACATACCCATAACTGTCAGTCATACATTTGTCTATAAACCCTGCATATGGAGCAGAGCAGCCTGGACTACTTCATACAAAGAGTTACAAACCAAATTATAAAACTCCACCACTTTTTGCACTGTACTAAATAATACTGATATCTCCTCCCTTAATCTTGCTGATCCATTCTTATATTTTCCAGCTGCTGACCATTACTATGGCAAGCGGACACTTGCTGTTGATCCAAGTTACTCCATACAGTTGCAGAGAGATAGTTTGTATTTTTTCAAGTCCATATTCTTATTTTCACTTTAACTATGACTTTCAGGTATTGGCAATCATTCACATAATTTCTTGGATTTGCTTTAGTCACCTCACAATAAAATCACAGCTCTCACAAAATCCTTTTACTCTTCGTTTATCATCTTTCAGAATATTTATCTCAAGCTATGGCAAAATAAGTGGAGTGCCCGCAGATAATTCTGAGCCTCTGACATTTCAGGTGTTGAGATATTTGATAAGGAACAGTTTAGAATCATCCAAAGTGAAAACAGGACCATAATTATTATAACTGTCCCTATATCCTCCTGTAAGGCAGATTGTTTTTGTAATGAAATCAGGATCTAGAGTACGATGAGAAGGAAAATAAAAATGGAAGAAGTGTTCTCCCTAAACTAAGGAGCCTATATATGTTTGACTGGATTAAATTCTTGCATTTTTCCTGTTTTGTTGTAAGCCTAAAATAAAGAAATATTATTCCTATAAGTAAATATCTTCTGAAAACACAAGGCAAGTGCCTTTCTTTACTAATCAGGAATTCTCTGAAGGATACAAAAACGCTTTCATTGCAATTTTGCTTTTGTCTGGATGAGCTGTAGATATGAACCATGGACTTTAGAGATGACATTGTATTCTCAACTCTGTGTAATACCCACCAGGAATGGACAAACCTACCCTGACATGTCAGGTTTTAGTAATTTTAATAGATTTTAATTTATTAATCAGCTTGTAATACAGTTTCTCCTCCATATTCTTTCTACTTCACCAAAACTACCTCTTCTAGTACTACTTCAAGGATCTCTTCCTTCATATCGCTTTCTGAATTTCAAAGAATGAAAAAAATATTTTTCAAGGCAACTTCTAGCTATGTGAGCAGCTACTTTTTTTTTAAGATGTTGTTCTTTCTTCACAATTTTTGAATCTTTTGCAAGTGGGAGAAATAGAATTTATCTGAGTTACGATATACTTTCTAATATTTACTACATACATTTCTCTCATAAACCTCTTTATTCTTCCTAACTTTATTCTTTCATCTTCCATTCCATATAGGATGCACTATACTTCCCACACTCAATTGCTTCTGATGATTGTTTTTCAATTTCTTTAAACCCATCTTGACAGTTATTCAACCCACTTATACTGATTTTTTAATGGCACACGTGTTTTTCTAACTGTACATTAACTGGAGGGTTTAATTTCTTTTCTGGCGTGAATAGATATAATTTATTTTAACTCATCAACTAGTCTCTGTATTCTTTATTAATTCAGTCTGTTTAAACAGTGGGTAGGAGGTACTAAATAAATACTGAATGTTTGGAATGAAATCAGATATGATAAATGAAGGAAGGCAAAGTACAATATTACACTTTGTGCAAATCAGATCAAAGTCAAATATTTTTTATTGTCTAATTTCCCCTTGTACACATTGTGCCAGGAAGGAACAGTGTGGTGTGTCAACAAATGTACAGACCAATTTATTCCTGAAACTAGATGTGACCCTGTTTATTTCAGGGTAGTTTAACTGTTCTCCTTTGCCTAATGATAACCAATCTCTAGAGGTTCAGCTTCAGCCAATCAGTGTTAGCCTCATGAATCACCCCCTAAATTTCCTATCATATTTTCTGAGAAGCTCTTTCATTTTTTATTTGAGAAAAACACATGGGAAAGAATTTTCATCACAGAATTTTTAATATGGGCAGAATCCCCATGCACACTCCTCCCTAAAAGCACTGTTCATGGCATAAGACATTTTCTTTCACCATCAGACTAGTAAGCAAACAGTATTTTGTGTATATATATATTTAAATAGATAAACAAATTTGAATGAGGCAGCTTTTACTTGCATAAAATCCCTACACAATGAAAGCACCATCAACACGCATAATTTTCAGGTTTACTTAAAATTTCCACAAACTATGTTCTGTGGGCAAATGGTTTTAACAAATATTTTATGAACCAACAACTACTGTCAGCTCTGACAATAACTGCAATCTAACCAGCATTAGTTCATTCATACCTAGACTGGTTTTCTGAATAAGTAACAATCCATTGTTTATAGTAGGCTATTGATTATTGATAAAATTGTGAAGCTTTGACGAAATATAAAAAAAAATCAGTGTTGAGCAAAAAAAAAAAAAAAAAGGTACTGAAGTTTCTCAGTTTAAACAACTTCTATTAATTTGATCACTGTAGAAAAATGTAGATATAATAAATCACCTTGACAGACTGATGTCTTCCAGGAACAGTTATGCACCAAATCTTCCTCAGACATTAAAGCACTTAAATCTGTAGGAGAATTCTATCTGCACTAAGTAGTCTGCCATGTGCCAAGCAATGTGTCAGAACGTAGGATGGCTGGGGAAGAGACGTGTTGCAATACTTGCTATGTGTTAGTTTCAAGTAGCATTAGTGCTGTGAAACACTGCTGTGCCCATACTGTGAAATTTCAAATTAACATTTTTAACACTTCTGTGATGAGGTAACATCACAAGGACACACACACACAACCAAGCTGTGAGTCAAAGAGCACAACCTACACAGTGCTAATATATTTTTCTAAACAAATATTTGATTATGTTTTTCCCCAAAAAGAATTTTTAATACTTATCCTTGAAAAGCAGATATTTTTTGGAAATATTTCAATACTTTTACCAACAAAAGGATAACTAAAACTTCAGTTTCTTCTATGTTGTTGTAGTAACACCTTAAACTTTAAGGCTACAATATATGAAATCATTGCCTCATTCCAGCCTAAAAGCATAGGTTTTTAAGGAGCTTTCCTGTATCCTAAACTTCACTGACTTTCTGAAAGCTACTTAAAGTTGATGTACTTTGGATGATGGTTGGTGTTTGCTGTGAGGCATGAGCACACTTAACAGTCCTATCTAATAACTTCAAATGTCTTTGCAGGTCTCATGAGAGGTCTCTAGATTAATTCTTTGGCCCCAATCTATCCAGAATGAAAGGGCTCCTCTGCTGCTGCCTGAGTACATACAGGAAAAATCTTGGCACAATAGTCTTTTCTTTAAAGAATACTTTTCCCGCTCGTTCACTGGCTATAGATGAAAGATCAGACACTAGGCACAGGGCCATATTTCTGCCCTAAGGTAAATACTTTTCAAACACTCAAGGCAAGCTCACAGGTCAGATTTAAAGAAGTCTATCTGGATGACAGAGGAAATCTGAGTCACTTTACTGTCTGTAGACTGTATCTATGACAGGTAGAGATTGATACAACTAAAGAATTAGTTTTTAACTTACTTAAATTGCACTGAAAAGTTATTTAAAAAACAATCCTTCTGGGTAAGATTATGCAGATAAGACTAAGCAGAGAAAAAATAACAAGAGACCAGTAATTCAGCATATGCCAAAGTAAAGCAGAATAAAACCCCAAAATAAGTAAAGTTTAAAAGACAGAGACCTAAATCAACCAAACAAACACTTTAAGAATGCGTTGGCATAGATCACTGTTGGTAAAAAATCCCAACACTGAAAAACAAGTAACCTTGCCCTTCATGCATGGGGTAAATTACTCACTCAAAGGCATCCAAGGAAGACAATGCTGCTGCACAGACCAGACAGAAGAGGACTATAGTGAAACAGTAGAAAACAAAATTTATCCAAGAGAAAGACAAAACTTTTACAGGTAATGGAGTATTGTGCTGGCTACAGTACCATCAGCCACTATGGAAAAAGCACTATCCTTTACCAGCTAGAATTGCTCAATTTGTTATTCGTTATTTTAAACACCAATGCCTGAAAAACATAAAAGATAATTATTGGAGTCTGTTCTGCAATATTGAGTTCAGACCCTGAGTCACCCAGTCAACTTTGTCAGATAAAAAATTAACAATGGAAATGCTAATTAATCATGAAAAGTACAGAAATTATTAAAATAGATATTCTGTAGAGTGTTAGTCTCTGTACCAGCAAAAGATGGACTTGGAGGGGAAAAATCTACATATCAGCAGAGAGGGATCATTAAATGGAAGTAATGACTAGGACATTGGATTCATTTCACTGAATCTGCTAATTTCTAAACAAGTAAAATAATCTTTTTGTCAACATCTGTCTTTTTCTTGAGGCTTCCTAGAGAGGTGAAGAGCAGAAAACTTATTTTCAATATGAACACCTTATATGTCCACAAAAAAAAGTAAAGGGGAAAAGGTCTTATGTTCAAAGTGAGTTTAATCTTACTTAAAAAGCAGTGAACTGGTAATTCATTAGATATTAAAGATAAATTTATGAGATCCAATAAAAGGACAATTTATTAAAAATATTTAATTATGTCAAATCAGCAGCCATTTGAAGACTGTAAAGGCTTAATAAAGGAAATGTAAAAATGAGGGAAGTTAAATTAATTTAATGGAGAATGACTTCTCAAAAAAAAAAAAAATATATTTTATTTCATGTTGTTCATATCATTTGCCCATAGATCGCTCAAGATTTGTTTATGCCACTAGCATGTCATGAAATTTGAATTGGTATCTCTACCTTCATGACTTTGTGAATTGTAACCTAATATGTTGTAACTTCTGATACAGGGGTTGATTATTTCTTATATGAAGGTTAAACACTTCTTCACTGTTTTTCCACAACCCTATAAGCAAAGTATGATATCTGAGTGGACACACAAAACAGTGCTCATGTGGTCCAGAGACAACAGCCCTTACAGCTTGCAAGTGCTGAGCTGAAGGTGTGGTTGCATTGCATCGCAAAGAAAGACATGAAGTCACACTGACTGGTATCTGGATGTGGAGGGGCAATGCTCTGTCCTACATGTGACAGATGGTCGCTTGTTCCATGCCTCCAGCTGTCCTGACATTCTGTAAGAGTATGCTACTATTGACCCTGGTTTATTTATTAAGGCAGACTTCTGAAACTGTGATTTCATAACATGCTACTGAGATCTTTAAAAGGATCAGTAAGCATAAACTAAAAAAAAAAAAAAAAAAAAAAAAACAANGGGACATTTTTCTTACTGTCAGTTGTTCCCAGAGGCTACATTTTTCAGAAAGGATATGATGAGTTATCTCCAGAGTTGACAAGGCCCGATAACTTGTCAGTTATTAGCAGCAGGAGGATTAATGGACATCCACAAAAAATATCATGTTCAATACATGGGTTATTCAGGGATGAGGATGATTGAATTTGGAAGGAAATTGTTAAGGGATCTGAAAAGGTAATTTGAAATGGGAGGAAGTACCAGGCACTAGATCTTATCTGAAGGCTTATTTGAAGCAAGAGTCCAAAGCATTAGTCAGTTCTACAGATACTCTCATGTGCGATTAATCAGCATAAGAAATGGACGGAGATCAAGGGATACCCCAAAGCTGAGAAATGAGTTTAATTTTGCTGTTTGGAGTAACAAGAGTGGATCCCATTCCTATACCTTCTATTGCTTCTGTAAAAGGGGTAGGCAGTTGTGTATGAGTAAAAGAAATATGGATAAGAAACACAAATAAGGGAGAAAGGACAGCTGATGATATACCTCCGGTATGTGAAAACAATTAAGAAAGGTGTTTTGATATGCACTGTACAGTTTATTGCCAGAGAGTTCTCACAAGAGCTAAACTAATAAATTCATGCCCTTATTAAGCCACAGCCCTTTTATCTTGTTTTTCACCCTAGACACAGAGAGAAATCTCTTGTGCATGATAAAAATATGGTATTTGCAACCAATAGTTTGTAGATCCTTGTCCTTCTGACGCTATGGTTTGGTCAGTGTGTCCAAACATTTGTTTATGCAGTTTTTCCTCATATGCAATGATACTATTACCATAAAATTCAGCTGGTGATAGTGATTCAGCAATTTTGCCAGAAATAAATTGTACCTTCTCTATTCTACCTTCTTTTTCTACTTCTTTTTCCCTTCTTTTTTCTCTTTCTCTTTTAAATTTTCTTTTCTGAGTCAGGTCATCCACTGAATTCTTTAGACTCACTTTACCACCTCTAAACTATGCTCTTCTATGCTACTGTACCAAATTCTTGTTGGCCCTTTCTTACTCACCCTGAATGAATTTCTAATTATTATACTATATCACTTATTTGTTACCTTCAAAATACATTCTTTTCATACCCTCTTTTTCCCTGCAGAGCATATTGTGTAACCTATTCAGGATTCTTGTCATGTTTTAGTTTTCTTCACAACCAAATTCAAATCCAGATTTAGAACTGTAGTTAGTGCTTAACAAAGTGTAAAAAGACTGTGATTTCCCTGGCTATAAAAAGTATAAATTTAAAAAATACAACAAATATCAAAAATATTTTTATTAATGTATCCAATACAATCTCTCAACTATGCACATAGCTAAGGATATGGCTAATCACAATGTTACTTTTGTTTATGCAGTTTTCTTGTGTTATTTCCCTAAATCCTTTTCATCAATTATGATACAGTTAAAACATTCTCAATTCTCTGAGTCCTGTTATGTGAATTTCTTGCCTCCCGTAACTGTCATTCCCCTTTAATTTTCCCTGAATTGATGGAATGATGATTTTTTGTATGAGCAGCTTAGTTTATTGATGAAGGGAGGAAATAGTATCGACTTGTTCTAATTCCTGAGGGCTAAGCCTATTCATGAAAAGTCTCTTGTGTAGGATCAGTGTTCATATTTTCATCGAGTAATTCTAGGACAGCCTGTTACCTGTGTTACAGAAGCACCTGGAAGATCCCATTCAGAGTTGGAACAATACAGATAAGCTAGGAAATAGCAGTCCATGTAGCAGTATTTTACCTCATTATAGACCTCATAGGTAGACTTCGTATTGCCATCACAGTAAATACTAAATAAGCTGGAAGCTCAGGTTGTGAGATGCTAGCTTTTGAGGATGAGTTCATTTGGACACAAACACGCATATATGGAACAGCACAAAATGCAAAAAGAAGTACCAGGAGAGCAAGAAAACTAAAATTCAGTCAAAATTAGCATAGTTGACAGGCAGAACAGGGGATCCTCAAATGGGCAGATAAATGGGAAAGGGACCTCAAAGTCATAAACACATTAAAAGCATGAAGTACTTTCAAAGAAAAAGACATTCTGACTTCTGTTATAATTTACATATTCAGAATAACAGTTTTATATTTGATGTCTGCAGGCAGAATTTGACAGTTGTAGTCTTGTGTAGGATCATAATCTAGAAAGCACACTGAAAATGCAGAGGCTGTTTGAAGAATTCGATATTCAATGTGGGTAAGGGTATCCACATGTCTCTCCAATTCTTTTCTTTCACTGATTTACTTTATTTTGACATGGAATAGTTTCACTGAAGGATAAAAATACTGTACTCTGAAACAATAAAAAAACTGGAAATTAATATTCAAAGTTTTGAGTAAAAATACCACAATTTATATTTCATAATTTGTGCCAATCTCAATTTAGAAAGCAAGAAAAATTAAAGCAGTTTAGAGAGAGTCCATCTATAATCTGAAAATATTTTTACTTTGACAGCCAAGAATACGGTTCAGAAAGCTTTGAATTTCTTGTCATTGTTTGGTTTTATATTTTTAATAACAGATTAAATAGGTACCTCCTTTTAAGAATCAAAGTGTGGTGGGATGCTGTAAACCAAAACTTCATTCAAAGGCACAAAGCTGCACTTCCAGTCTGATTTATGTTGGTCCACAGAAGATAACTACCTCATGTCTGCTTTTATAGGAAGCACTTGATATACTTGATGAATTTTACTAAAGCTTAAATTCCAGCTTTGGACAATGGGACATTGTTCTTGTTCTATTACTTACACGGTAAGTGTAATATATTAACACAGAATAGCATCCCGCTAGTGTCCATTCACCTGAATCATTTGGGTTCTCATCCATTATGCACCTGGAGAAATGAAACAAGTGTCTTTTTCTCTGCACAGTCCGTAAATTATGAAACATTGTAAAGCCAGCCAATATGAATGATTAACTGAGATCAAGTGATATTTCACAAAAATGACTCATTCTTCTTAATCAGAACCACAACTTGGTATACTAGATCAGAAAATTACATCATACACTAGTATTCTTCTGATCCCTGGTAAGAGGCATTGTCATACCTTGTGTAACAACTTGCTATTGCAAGATCATAAAAACACCACTATTTTTGTCTGTATAAAAGATGCCTTCTTTATAAAGAATCATGTTCCCTTTTATTATCGTATATATTGTGAATGAAAATCTATAAGAAACTTTCATAATTAAAGTACATCTTGTCAGTTTGAATTTTGTGGCAAATTTAAATTGCATCCTCTTTGAAATGACAGATATCTTGTTTGATATTGTTAATATTCATTTCATCAAATTTATCCATTATCCTAGATTCCAAAATATGAAGACTTAGGTTAAAAACATTTAACAGCTTTAACTGGCTACCGGTCTGCTTTTCAACCTTCACAAACCTGAAAGAAAGTATATATTTCAAACTGTTTCTCCCCTATATTTAATATTAGGTGACTCTATTTGTGAATGTATCATTTTTTTGCGTTACTGTAGAGCATTTAATTTCAAATTATTGTCCACCATTCTCTGATCCATATTTGCCATGGGTTTGGACTGAAATTATTGATAATTCATATTGGGTTTGGGGTTTTTTGTTTGTTTTTTTTTTAATGTAGTCTGTGACATCTTGTGTAAACATGAACATTGTCTTGTGGATATTTACAATAAATCTTAGTTTCGCTAATATAGGCTGTCACTGAATTCAATGAAACTGCTCAGGTATTAAAAGTCACTCACCTTTTCAAATTTTCTTGATTCAAGGCTTGACAAAATAAGCTTTCAGGAGATAATGATCACTGCACGACATGATTTTGTACAGCCCTTGTCACTTAGTTGCCTTGATCCTTAATTAATTTCTGTTAGCTCACTGGCCAACAAACTTTTTAAAAAAATGTTTCTTACCAAGAATTTGTTGTTTACAGCACAAAATTACTTACCCTTCGTTATGAAGGTCTTCTAATAGCTCAGGCAAATATGTAATCTATGCAAATCTATAAGACTTTTCTTATTAATGTAGTTCCATTTTGCTTCTAAGATGAGTTGCATAACAAATATTTCAGTGAAGTTGAATGAAGTTTTAGCAATTGTCTTTCAATGGGGCTCAATTGTGAGTTGAAAATTTTTTCTCCTGACATTAATTTGATATAATATCTGACAGTCATGCCCAAACTAAAGTAATGATTGCTAACAATAGCTAGCCACACACGTTATCAAACAATAGTTAGCAATTTATTCCCATCAGCCTTTGAAAGACAGGAGGGGAAGGGCAAGAAACAGGGAAAAAAGGTACAAAAGAACACTGAAGATGTATGCATAGGATAATAAACTAGAGCATGTCATATAAATCATGAGCAAAAAACCGGTATGATCTCCTTTGGGAAATAAAAATGAGTGGCATATTACATGGCTCACCATGCTTTATTATATTTATGCCATTTAGATTATTTTCATGTTTGAAGTCAACACTGCAAAGATGAAGTTCTGAAAAAAATAACCCTTTTACTAATTCCTTTCCCATTCATAATATATCCCTGTCAAATATGTCCATATACCCATCTGTGTATGAGATTGTTAACTAGGCACAGGTGTTCTGAGCACGTTTTTATTTCTCAAATTCCCATATTACTT
This sequence comes from Serilophus lunatus, assembly GCA_013399895.1. Lineage (NCBI taxonomy): Eukaryota > Metazoa > Chordata > Aves > Passeriformes > Eurylaimidae > Serilophus > Serilophus lunatus. The sequence continues at coordinate 55,899 of VXBA01000151.1, forward strand.
ACAAGCTATTTCTAGATGCATCGAAACTGTATATAGATATACATATGCATCTGTCCATATCACTGTGTTGCTTAAAGTAGGTGAGTTTTTTGAGTTCTAAAGAAAAAAACCAAACCTGAAACCACAAAAAACAACGAGGAAACTCAAAAAACCTTGGAGGAGGGAAAGAAAGTTAAAAACTGTGTCTTTTACTTTCTTATTAAAAATGACCTTATAAAATAAAGAATTTTACCTGAGAAATTTATTGTTCTGAAATTCTTGAAACCTAGGACTATCCGTCTATCAGCAGAAACTGCCATTTTGGTTTAAAACAACTTACACACTTATTATCCAGTAGTTCTGCTCAGAAAATAAATGGCTTTATGGCCCATAGATATTTAATAGTTCAGCTGCAACTGACCTGTCTGATGGATAGGGCTTTTATCTACATTGTGATTTTTAGAAGACAGTAAGTGGAAGGAAACTAATTGGATTGGCTTTTGAATTGGCTGGGGGGCTGTCGTTGTTTGACAGACAATGAAAACAATTTAAATCACCTTTAACAAGAGAATTCCTTTGACTCCAGGAGTGTCACCATGAATTCACATACTATTCCCTGGGGTGCCAGTGGAAACCGCACTTTTAATTGCCAGTGTTGCTCATACATAATCATTTTGTCAGCAGGGTGTGTAGCAACTGCACAGGGTCTGCACAGTAATGTGGAGGGGAGCTGTTAAATTGGGAATGTCTTCACTCCAGACTAAAACAAACAGCTAGACTTCGGCAAAGAAAAAAATTATTCATCATTCATCTTAACTAAAACAAAATCTTTCAGGCGCATTGCATAGAACGTGGTGGTCAGCAGGGCAGTGAGCACTTGAATTTTCTTGTTGTCTAAAAGTCATGAATTTTCAGCCTGGAAAATATGATCTTTAAGGTGAATTTCTTTTTCTTCAAGTTTAATAAGGATAAATCATAATCAAGACACCAATTTGAAACAATTAATTTCACTCCCAAGTTTGGCAGGAGATTGTCGAAATTGCCATAGCATTCATCTTTTTTTATGGGGTTTTATGATGTTCTCATCATCAAATCTGAAGCCCTCTGTATTTTATAAGTAAACACAACAGATCTATTTCTTTATTTATTTCTTGGCTAAGATTCATCTGCTGTTCTTTTCTTTCTACTAACTGTAGGTTTGTTTTTAAAAAATCTATACTTCATCATTTTCTCTGTTATTTAAATTCACTTTTAGTACATCTGTATTGTTCTTTGTAATAATACTTCAGAAATATTATTTCTGCCGAATAGCATCAATTTGGTGTGCTGTGACAAAAACCAATTTCAGCCACATAGAAAACTATCACACAGATATGAGCCTTAGTTACACTTGCTTTAATATTTAAGGTAGAGTTTTCTTTAAAAGAAGCAACTACTACACTTCTTCAAAAAGAGTTTAATCAGATGTAGACACTCTTTTCTATTATACTTTTCTATCATGTTTTTAAACATAATCCACAAAGCACAGGCAAAAGGAAATAAGAGGTGGCAGCTGCTCATAAATATTAATGTTAATGTAACTTTCTGTAAAGAAAACTAAGTAGCTGATTTGGGGATTTTGTCTTAGTCTGGGTTTATTTGGGATTTTTCTTTGGTGGAACAAGAAAACAAATATTAAAAACCAACCAACCAAAAAACTTTGAAACAATCAAAAATTTATTTTCATCATGAAGTGATTCTATTTTGATTAGCAATATTATTCTATCCTGTACATAATGCCATCAGTAAATAAATCAGAAAACTATTTGCTTTTCAACTTTATTTTTTTTTTTGGTCAACTGATAGTGTACTTTTATTTATCTCTACATAATACTCTTTAAGGTTCCTGCATTTGGTGTTCTATTGAATATTTTTTTTTATGTGGGGTTCTCAAAAGTACTGTAGAAGAGGAGGAAAGCAAATACCTCTCTCACCACAGGCTATTTAGGTTCCTCTCCACCTGACATATTACACCTGACCCGTTCATACCTACTTCACAATATTTATCTGCAACATGGACTAATATGTAGAGTTTTTGAGCACGTCGTGTGTAGATCACTGAGAATGATCCAAGGGATAACTAGTGTCCAATGCAATCTTTTAGTAACAAGTAAGACCAGAGCAAAATACAAAGCTGAGGCATAGTACGGGATAAAGATCATTACCAAGCTAAAGGAACAAACCATCTTCCTGGCAAAAGTCTAAATTATTTTGTAGGCATGAGTGACTACCAACAACAATGAAGAGCGACTGAGTATAAGAATTTCAAAACTTGTCAGATGGTGCTTTGTTTGTAGATTAGATACAGGCATTATTAAGCATGTAGCAAACTGAGCAAATTATTTGGTCTACTTTAAAACTCAGCTGAAATATCTATGTTGTATTAAAATTAGGAACTGCAAATTCTGAAAAGGGCAACATAAACCTCTAATTCTTAGATGCTTGAAATATTCTGTAAAGGAAGTGAGTGTATTTCAATCTGTGTTGCAGATGTGGGAACTATTCTTAATTTGTTCTGATACCCCTTAGCTGTTTTTTCTCACAGATGCAAGGCTTCCTTTTCTGTTAATGTGTTTCGATTTCTCTCTATGCCAGGAAAAGCAGTTGTTACAGAGGTGACTTGCTGAAAATTCTCACATAATGTTCAGACTTCTGAAAGTTCTCTCTTACCAAGATGCAACTACTCAACAGAAATGTTAATAGTTTAATTTTCTCTTTGTTTATCAGAACTCTCAGGATACTTTTTCATAAATCATTGCTCTTAAACACAAACACTGTAAGTCATGGCTGCTCATAGACAAAATTTAAAAATTTAGCTTAACTTTTGACTTTATTCAGATACTTGAATGAAAGTTGATAAATCTGCAATTCCCAAAGCATTATGGATAATTTTTAGTTAAGCAAAAGACATCAAGTGTTGGTGTTGTGTCATTGTGGAAATCCTTAGAATAAATTTACCATGTTCTGCACAATGCAGAGGAAGGAAATGTATGCACTAAAGCCAGAAGTTCAGATGCTGCTGTCTACAAAAAAAACCCCTCTAAAAATAAGTACTTAAAGCTATATCTGATTGGAAGACCTGAAGGATTACTTGTGTGCATTTACTGCAAGCAGTTCACCTCTATCTGACCTGGATCTGATATGGTTACTGGTTGTTGACATCATTCTATTTTTTATTCTTTTGACTGCATAAGCAAGAACAGGTTATTCTTCCAGGAATTAATTTAAGAGACATTTATCTATTCCCCAGAAGACTTGAATGAGAGGGATAAAGTTCCTCCTGATTCCAAGGAAAATGTGCATGTGTTGTAAATTTTCACATAGTAATACATGGTATAACACCAGATTGCTCTTACTGGCATGTTTTTTTGAGAAATATATATATATATATATATATATGTGTCCGCTTTGCTTGCTGAATAAAAGATTTCTGCTCTTGCTGCTGACTTTATGCCTTTGGAGTGTCTGCAGAAGGACAAATCACTAGAAGGAAGGTTAAAACTTTGCAACATCTGGTCTTTTTAATCCGGCAGGAATTACCCATGGATATTACCTGACTTATCATCAAGTTGGCAGTCTATCATATGAGGCTATATTGGACTTATCAAATGACTGGACAGGACTTTAAAGGGATAAGTGTGAAAAACATCTCTTTGGCAACTGCAGAAAACTCAATCCTGGTCATCAAAATGATGAATCCTATTCATGACATGCAGCATTGGAAGGAAAACTATGTACCATTGTGATTCTCAAGCAAGAATGTATGTCAAAGGACTCTCTTAGTCATACCAAAATTTGGCAAAGAAAATAGGATTTTGCCATTATTAATAAACAACTACAGAGGTCGTTTTGACATAAGAAAGTCTCAAGACTTGCCTGGACATATATTGATTGGCCTGATTTTAGTTGCAAGAGCTACTCTCAAATGCGCAAATATTATTGCCTGGATTTTTTTTTAACCTTAGTTTGACTTAAGGTAGCTTTTTGTTAAGACATGTACTGTTCAGTAATAGCCAGTAATAAGCAGTAGCTAATCTGTTTAGAGTGACCTATGATCCTAGACAGAAAACTCAGTGCAGAAGAAGTCAGGCTAAAGCAGAAAACAGAGGTCATACTGGTCATTTCAGGAAAGCGTCTTTGAGAATCAGGTTAAACCATTAGAGTTTTAATATGAAAAAGAATAATAAAACAGATATCTGTAAGAACCAGTCAAGACAAAACATATAAGAAGGCTTTCTTCATGAATCCAAGACTGAGAAGGAAGAAATTCTGGCCATGAACATCATACCCTCCCTGGTGAAAACCTGAATATGCCGAAGTATAGTGTAACCCTAAAATCCTCCCATTCTTCTGCAAGGAGGACCCAAGGAGATACCGAAGAGTTGAATGTTACCCTAGATGAAAGAGGTAGATACTCAGAAGTTCATGTATAGCAATTTTTTTGCTTACAGATGCCTTTAATAAGGTATCTGCAACAATTAGATCATTTGAATAGTAAGTGTTGGTATTACTGTAACCACTCAAAACATGACTTTTATTGTATTTAGATTGGACTGTTAGAATATTAATAACTCTAGCAAGAGATGATTGTCTCCTCAATCAAATGTATTTCTTTTTTGTTCTTACAAATATTTTGAGTGTAATAAAAATGAATGATCAGTGCAAACCTAATGAAACTGGTTTTTCTTCTGAAAAAGTATTTTCCAGTTGCTTCTTTTTCCTTTCAGAAAATAAAGAGTACATGCAAGAACCATTTAGAATTCCTCATACATCTGACTTTTCAGAATAGAATGAGTATAGCTGGTAGATAAAGCTTTGTCATCTTGATAATATTCACGGTCCATGACAATTCTAACAAGAATTACTATTATCAGTCATAAAATTTCTATGTATTAATTGAAGGAAAAACTGACTTAGGAGAAGTCAGTGCCTACTTCCTTGTATAGTGAGTAAAGTGGTCAAGCCAGCAGAAAATATCAGTGAATATGGTCTGATTCTGGTCTAACAGTAATTCTCTCGATGTATGTATCTAGCATGTCTGTCTCTTTAGTGCTGTATGCATTACTGTGCTTCAACTCAAAACAGTAGCCACAGTGACAAACATGGAAAAGAAAAAAATCAGGAAGATCTTTTCTAGTACACAGTAACCTGAAAAAAGCCGCTTTCTAATATTTAACTCAGAATATAATCCATACAGACTAAAGATTACCAAGGACAGAAGCAGGACAGAATAAGGTTGTGTAGGAAAACTGTTTTCTGTAGCCATTGATGCTTGATTGCATTGATTGCAACTTTTACTTAAGGCTCTTTGCTGCTCCTGAGTCACTTGTGCTGATAACTGTCCTCCTCTTTTCCAATCACAACTTGAATCATGAATAAATATCTGGCAACACACCATCAAATCTGGATCTGTAAAAAAACATTGCACTGCAAAATGCCATTTTCCCTTTTCAAAACATAAGGTATGTTGTAGTCCTATTTGTGATCACTACAGCTAAAGAATGTGTGAGCAAAATTCTGTCTTAAAGGAAGATAAACAAACAGGTCAGAGAGTACTTGACAAGTTTTTCTCATCTAGTCAGGAAGGCCTTGACCCCTCTGGCTAACTGTGGGTAATTGGTAACAGTGGGACCCTTTCAATAGAAAAAAAAAAAAAAGACTGAAACAAAATAAATACCTAAGAACTGTCCTTACAAAGCTATGCTAGAATTACTTTGAGGTGGAGTTACAGTTCTGTGTCAAGAGCCAACCTACAGTCTGAAATTAAAAAACAGAAAAGGGCAGTCTAAGCCTAACCTTATTTTCCAGCCCAAATCTCTTTATTTAGGGAGTCATAGCTGAGGTCATGCAGGACCAGGGAGAACAGGGGTCTGTGTGTAGGGAGGAGGCATCAATGGTATTACCCTTCAAATATCTATGTGAAGATAAGTGATAATTAATTAATAACTAGCTCTGATAACAGCAGCACAAGAAAGGTAAATACCAGCTTTTCTGTAATATTTTGAGCCTGCTATGTTTTCATAGATCACCTCCATTGAGTGGCAGTGTGCTATCTGTTGTCTTTCCATGCACACTTTCAGATAATTAAAGTGCTTTCAGAGTCATATTGACAATCATGCCTACCATAATGCACTGTATTGAACTAAAATACCTTCATATTTCCATGTTATTATGTTATTTGTTATATTCCTAGCAAAATATAGACAGAGATAACAGAATATCCTGCTAAGATTGTGGTTTTTTCCAACCAATCCAGTACAGATTCACTAATTTTTGTATATCCATTTTCCTGTTTTATAAGAGCTATAGATACTTCAACTTTTGAAGAAATACATATTAGATGATTTTCTGGAATTATGCCTCTAGGCGTATGCTTAACAGTCAAATTTAATTTTGTAGTTATTTATTGTTGTTTTATTAAGATCCAATTTAAGAAAAAAATTGCTCCCAGTGTAATGAGAACTTCAAACTCTCTACAGAACTCTGAAGTCTATCCAAATGATAAAGAACTGTTATTTTTATGTCACAAATGCAAGTGCATAGTTTACTATGCACTAAGGACAGTTAAAGAAAATTCTAAAAGTCTTTAAAAGGTAAAAATTGGCCTGTGAAGGTGGAGCAAGGAGTGAGAATTACAATATCAGTAAGGAAATCTTTTTCCTTTAATGGTTTTTCCAATATTGAAAAAGAAACAACTTTTTACAGATTTTAATCTCAGAAAAAAAGTTGAATGAAACATGATTTTAATTATAAAATGGAGAATATTTGGCTCAGAAAACATATATTTTACAGAGAGTTTAGAAGTGCCATATTTCAGCACTTTTATTAAAGCAGCTTCTGTATTCTTTGTTTAAAACCCTTTTGCCATACTCTCACAAATTACTGACTAGTCTTCCATTTTTGTAGGTCATTCTGTAATATATTCAATGACCCTTGGGAAATATCTTTTTGGATATTCTATAAAAGGCTTGGCTGTTGAAACACTTTTTAAAGTACTCCGTTAAGGAGAGCAACTTAACGCAAAAGCAAGTGAGGGCATTTTGTAATTATGCAGACCTGAAATTTTGCCTCCTAAAGTAATATAGTTTACATTAATTTAAAGTGGCTGAACAATCAAAACCATAATAGCAGGATGTATGTATTTATCATGAGAAGACAGTTTAGGGAACTCCACCAAATTATTGGAACTTCATTCATGAAATGAATTTCCTTTCCTTTATGGATCACTTTGTCTTGGTCCAGTAAACAGGACTACATGCATGTTATTGTATCCTCTTCTTTTTTGGCCAGATATTCCAATTTCTATGTGATAGCTAGTTATTGCCCAACTTGGTTATTGTAAAACTCTCCTTTTCCAGTCTGTTTAATGTTGGCATTTTCAATCTTCAAAATCAGAGAAATAAAAGTTCCAGTCTGTTTGTTAGAGTACTTTTTTCAAGATTTTCTCCAAAAAAAATTAGTTGGGTTTGTTTTCTTTATGTCCCTGTACAGACACAACCAGAAAAATATCTAATGTTTAAAAAAATATTTATTTTTTGGGCACATTATTACAATGCAAGAAAGAAACATTTAAAAAAATACCCATGCTCCATGACAAAATGTAAAAGTGGATTAGCTAAAAAATAGCCTACAATTCATTTTCCAAGTGATAACCCCAGCGATGAATCTGAAAGATTTCCCACTATTTACTATTTAATTACTACTTTACTACTTTTACTATTTACTACTTACTATTTACTTCACTACTTACTATTTACTTCCTTCTTCATCTTTAAAAACAAACAAACCCTCTAATACGGGAGGTTCATATTACCAAATTATTTTTTAAGGCCAAATTCAAAATTGAGTTGATTAGTAGTAAGAATCCAAGTTATTTTAATGGGGTATGGCTTAGGTTTATTGGACAGAAGACAGTCTAATGGTATGTATTTTCCAGCTGCACTTGGTATAACACAACTCTGATCCTGTCTGAGAATGCTGCATACCCTAGTAGTGTAGATAGGCAGATGTGATGGACTGAGATGTTGATGTATTAAACGTTGTCAGAATCATAGAAAGCCTTTTTGTCAAGGAAGAAACTTCTTGCCTGCAACCACCAAAGCATCCCCCTTCCCCAGTATGCCTCCTGATTTGAACTTGGACTGTGAAGGGGAATTTTGAGGTGAAACTATTGTCTAATTACTTCAGGTCTTAGGAGAAGTAAACAATGTTCACCAAGGGGTGGAGGAGAAGGGTTTTGGGGATGTGATACCAAAGGTTCTCCACATCAAACAGAGTAAACCCCCCCTACTCTGGGAAATCTACATATACACAGGACATTCAAGTGAGAGACAGCTGAGAAGGGGTCAAAACCCATCAAACACCCCCAAAGTGTCCCCTAGACTCCTTCCTGAGGCCTTCCACCATTAGAGGACTGCAAGTAATCCAAATGAGACAACAAATCCAGAGCCTCTGGAAGGAGACTGCAAATCTTCCCCCTATTCCCCAAGGGAAGTGCCTGGCATCCCTTGGACTACATTTTGGGGGACTCTCATCACCAAGACGACCAGAAAAGACCGCTGGGATGCCATTGGGTACCAGAGAGTGGTTATGATTTTTCTATTGATCTCTGTCACTCTTTCTTCCTCCTCTTCCACCTATCTCTTTTCCTGTTTCTATTTCTCTCTCATTGCCTCACATTTACTGTTCAACAAAATCCACACTATTGACTTTGGCATATGGTCTTGTTTGCACCTCAATTTGGGCAGAGGCATTTCAAATAATTTCAATAGCCAGATCATAACAACAGGATACACAAGAGAAGTTTAAGCATGAAAATTATGCATAAAACTAGCAAAAAGACCTAGGTGAAATCTTCAGCTGATGTAAAATAGCAAAAAGCATCCATAAAAGTTAAAGGTTTTGTTGCAACACCAATCATAATTATGTTAACAAAATTATATAAGGAAATCTGATTGTTTTCCACAGGATTAATTCTGAGTTCCATGCTGAGGTCTGAAATGTTTTGGCCTATTCTATTATTATAAATTTCACCACATGAAACTCAAACCTACTGCATTTTTATTTTAGAAAAGAAAGATTACTCCAGCTTTTGGGAAGATGCATAGAGCTAAGCAGATAGAAGAAATTTTTGTAGAAGTCAAAGTTTATAAACCTAATCTGTATTTTGTTTTTTCCTAAATAAATTAAATATTTAGCATGTGTACTACTCATTCTAAAGGAGCTAAACACAGTGGGTTTTTTCTTGTCTTTATGTACACGTTGCCTCCAAAGTTATTCTGGGTTTTGATTTAGTTATTCTGGCTGGCTGTCTAAATTGCAACGATTTTTTATTAGACTTTCTTTTCATGCAGAAAGAATATATAATAATTAAGATTCAAACATATTCACAGAAATAATTTATCTAATTCTTTACTCATAGCTGAGATTATACTTTCTCCAATTAAGTAGAAAAATAAATTCTAGTGATTTTTTAAATTAAATTTTCTTTCATTATTAAAAATTATTTTAAAAATTTATTTAAAAACTAATAAAAATGGTCAAATGCACAAAACCCTACTTGATGGGAAAAAGAAAAAACAACTGAAAATCTTTGCATTTGAACGTACTGCATTCTCTCCTACAGTGAAAGTTGTTTAATTTATTTGCTCTGTTTTTGTTGCCTACAAATTTGGATATAACTCTCCAGACTCGTTTTGAGTATAGAAAAACAAAAAGCACATATTTATTAAAGGGCAGGGTACATTGAAAAATTCCAAAAGATGCACTCCAAATCATACAAATTTCATAACTTTATATAATTCTCTAATTACAGATTCAAGGATTACCTCACCTGTTCCACCCCATAATCCACCCCATTTTCCACACAAGTTCCACCGTTAGTATACTCCCTTCAAATTGATTTGGGGGTTGTGATACAACGCCTGGTGCCAGGCACCAACTTTTTTCTTGCTGTGTTCTTTTATTGATTCTCCACTTCTGGAACTGGTTCGAGGCTTGGATCTAACCTCATGGGTTTATTTTGTCTTCTTTCTCACTCTTTATCAGTCTTTTTACAGGTACAAGCAACCATCTCTGTTTTTACCAAAATTCTTGCCTTGAGAACTAAAATGAATGAGTTCTACAGCTAGCACTCTCATTTTAAAATACTTAGTCTAAAATACATAAATTCTCTGGCTAACAATTTCTAATAAAATGCTAATAAGGCTACACTTTAGACCATTCCTTTAAAAGTATGGGCAGAGGATCAGTTCAATTTCTTTTGTTTTGAAAAATTACCATAACCATAAAAAGTATAGAGTAACACACCATAGTTTGACATTAAAATTTTTTTGAAACGTGGGAATATGTCCTGTTTGAAAAGAAATGTTATGACACATCCATATAGGTGGTAGACATGTGATTAATAGACTTTTGTGACTCAAAAATACTGCTACAGGAAGAATACATCTATTGTCAAAGTAAGAAAATATGTAAATGTGGAGAAACTTACAGAAGTGGGAAATAATGAGGAAATTGCAATCAGTCTTCTCATCACCAACCAGAAATAATTAGCACAGCGTGCTACCATTCAGCTGTTGATTAAAGGTATTTGGTTAATATATTTGAAATAATTATGTTCATTCATAAGGCCCTGTCAGCACTTCTATTAGAAACTATGTCCCTCTGGGTTTTGTACCTTTAAAATTTGTTCAGGAATGCATAGAAAATTCGAGTAGTATGAATTATAGCACTTTTAGTCAGATTTGATCAAAGTCATGTATATATGTACTTCAGTATGCTTAAAATTCCAAAGCTCTTTTCTTGCATACTTTGCATATTCTTAGTCTCAAGTGAAGTAAAAAGAAATTACAGAAGCAAAGGAGAAGGCAAGAACATTCAGAAAATACATCTGGGATTTATAGATATATATATATAAAGTATATATCTAAGGCATTCTGCATACAATTATCATTTATGAATTAATGATCATGAATTAATTTTCTCTTGTGCTTGGAGATGTTAGCTTTTGATTTATAAAATCTAAATGGTAGTATTGGCACTAAATCTTTGCACAGAAATATGATTACTTCTTTAGGCTAAGTTGGATCCTTCACGGGAAGACTTAAAATCATCTAGAAATTACTCTAATTCCTAGTGCTGACATTTGTTAATATACTATTTCGTGCTGAAAAGGCTACTAAAATCTACTGGATTGTTTTTAGAAGGGCTAGACAGTTTTTTATTTAGTTTGTTGTTGTACTAATGACTGTTGAACACATAATTCACTCTACCAAAAAGTTTTGTATTTGTGGTTGAGCAAATGTATACAAATATTTGTTGGAATTCCAAAACACTAAGCACAAGTAATGAATAAGATTTTCATTCACTTGGAAAATGGAAAGAAAATCAAACAAGAAACAGAAAACCCATCTCTTACAGCTGATCTCTCAATTACTCCTCTTAAAGCCTAAAATTATTAATGGGACCATTTGTTTTCCTCCATTACTGGTATCAATACTTCATGCTCAATAAATGTTATGACAATAAGGTTTAATAGAAATGTATGTTCAAAAATCCAAGTTCAACCATGGTGTCATATATAGTTATGGGACTTTTTGTCTGGAAAAACTAGAGGCAAAATACATCTGTATAGTTTCAGGACTATGAATTGTAACAGCTATATATTATATGGGATATATATCATATGGGTATGATTTAAACATATCCTTGTATCAGTTGGATCAGTTATCCTGTCATCATAGCAAAAGATCTTCAGTCCCCTTTATGCTAAATCACATCCTACATACCATCTAAACTCTTTAGGATTTACCAACATCCACATCTACGTCCTTTGCAAGCCTTTATGGATTCAAGTGATATATTAACCTCATATGACAAGTACTTTATCTAAATGCTTTTATTTCAGAGATTATTTTAAAGTTTATGATTAATATCAAGATGAAGCCTGGACACTTGAACTCATAGTCACAGAACAGAAATCTCCCTTCCTGATCTCTGAGATGTTATTTGAGCTACAACACAATTGAAAACAAGATCCACTTTCGCTTCATTCCAAATTTACAGAGCTCTTACAGGGATCTGAACATCAGTTTCACACATTTTGGATTAAATTCTAAATGCTTCAGCTATGACAGTTAGAAGTAGTTTCTTAGAATTGATCCTTCTTGACTACTTAAATAATCAGGTATTAATTGGACTATTTAAAAGTCAGGCTAACAAGATGTTCACTTTTAACACTCCACTAACATTAGTCTTATGATAAACAAAACCTTTTATTTTTGTGAATATGAGCCCAAAAGCAACATAATAGTTTGGGGGTTTTTTTGTGAATCCTGTTAACACAAGCAGTTTAAAATATACATTGCCCAGCTTCAAAGCAAAGTTGCCTTACTTATGTCTCTCTATATTTATTTTTGACTAGCATCTCATAGGTTTCAAGCATCTATGCAGACAACTTCTCAGCCACAGTTGTAATAATCCTAAAGTAACCAAAATAAAGTTGGCTTTATTTTCTGATTCTTTATTCTGTCCTCATGTTGATGCAAATGAAACTACACTGAGTGCTGCTGAAGTAGCCTTGAGAAGTCTCAGAAGACCGTTTTTTCTCTAACATACTCGGGTGGCCATTTTGCAAATATTTGTAAAGTGGAGTAGCCCAGTATACTCATTTTTGCATACCTTTACAGAGCCGCATGTAAAGTTGGCAGAAAGAAATGCCAAAACTTCTTGAAGTCAGGAGAATCTTCTTCGCTATTACACAGATATAATCATAGTGTTACTCTAAAATGTTTTAAAACCTTCCTTTGGCCCTATCTAAACTCTCCTCTCCTACAAAGCCAAAAGCAGAGGAACAGGCTGAACTTGTTTCGTCAAGTCCTTTTACTACATCCTTATCTGCAGCATCTCATATCTGTGTAAAGAAAACTGCTGTGTGCTACTCCTACAGCTTATGTTCCCAGAGAACCCTTTTGTAGCCTTTGAAGGCTCTCATATATAATGATTAAAATGACAATTATTTTCCTTAAGTGGAAGTCTTCAGGTTCATGATGATCTGAGAATGCACTATATAGTTTATTCATAATCTTATGCACAAATTCTCACTCTCACGCATTCTTGAGCTTTTTTCCCCTTATTGGACTAGCTGGCTGTAACTAACTTCCCATAAGAGACATGTTTCTTCTGCTCATTGATGAATTCTTCTGGAGCGTATTCAGGTAGCCTATGTTATGTTAGTGAGAAATATTTTTCTAGTTTTGGTTTGGTTTTTTAACAAATTGCAATATCTCTTAAATTTGTGTCTATTTTTTGATACAATTCTTTCTTCTTTTTATTGTATTTTTACAATCGCCGTTCATGATCTCCATTGATGACAAGTCGGTCCCTCTGTGCTATAACAAAATTTTCTTAAAAAGACAAGTTACCATGGAGAAATGTTTTGTAAGGTGTTTTCATCAAGTTTATGATTGCAAAGGATGTAATTGTTCTACCTTCACTCTTAGACCTCTACTTATACTGGTTTAATGAGCTTTCAGCAATAAGATTTACCATGAGGCCAGCTGGAGAACTATTTCTAACTGTAGCAGCACCAATTCAATTTGACTTTACTATCCGGATTTTAACAGGCGTACAGCATTACTGAAGACTCTTATAACTGTCAGGATTGTCACTCCACATTTTTATCCTGATGAAAACTAAGAACTTACAGTTGTGCACAGTTGCCACTATGCTGGAGCTGATAAAATTTTGATTCTTGTTACTGATCGATCCTTTTTTTTTTTTACCTTCATGAAAACATGAAGACTACACCATGGCTGCTCTGTACCTTCTTCAAGGATGTGAATTTGAAGAGATTTTTAAAACTAGCTAATGTGTCTGAAATTATTTACTGAGAAGGTGTGAGGAAGGTGTGCCCATGGCAGGAGGGGTTGGAACTAGATTGTCTTTAAGATCCCTTTAAACTAAAACCATTCTGTGATTCTATGAAACACTTGCTGCTGCCTTGATTTTCCTCTTATTGGAATCTTTGTCATCTGTTTGAGAAAAAAACTGTCTTCATTTGAAAAAAATTGTATATATTGGCATCAATGAGTGCTATCCCTGGATCAACCATTATCTTCATGATAATAACTTCAGTAACCAACCTGAAAGAGGAAAAAGAATCTTGCAGCTGTAGGGTGGAGAACTCAAGAGAAGCCAATGGTGGGTGAGTACCTGTTGTTGCTGAATCTCTCATTCTTTACTCTGATATTAAGTACATCAAAATCATGAATATTTAATAAATCAAACAAGCCTCATCTTGAAATACAGTAATTTAGATTTGTTTCAACCCATGGTAGTGAAAGAAATAGCGTAATCCTGGACTAGATCATTAAAATGAATGAAAACCAAAATACTATAGGAGGACTGTGAGATATATGGCAGGATGTAAATGTATATGTTTTAGTTATAACAAACAACTCAACTTGAGAAGCACATGAAAAACAAAAATCTCTGACTGTGATCTGTAGTCATGAAGTCTCAGCTAATATATCCTTTATTAATATGAATGTTGTCTACTCAGAAGTCCTCTTAGAAAAATCAGTTTACTAAAGAGAGATGCTTTAAAACTCTTTTGGGAAGTTTATGAGGACTCATACTGCATCATTGAGTCGGCTTTTGATACTGAAAAACAGCAAGGGATAGACCATCACCACCTCACCTTATATGCCCAACTCACAAGAGTAAGGATTTGCTCAGACATTCATCAGAGTTGCATGCTAGTGGAACTATCAGAGTTCAGTGTTTTAATTGATATTTCCCCCATCTGTACCCAAATACTGTACTCAAATACTACCTAAAGCAGTGTGCTTTCCTGCAATACAGGTCAACATGCTACAAGCATAAAAAATAATTAGGTTGTATCAAATATTTCCATTTTAACATTGTCATTGCAGGAAAGCAATTATTTTTGAGAGCCGTAAATACTGAGGAAATTAGGTCTGTTATTATTTCTCTAGCTACTGTTTTCTACTCTCCAGAAAAAAAAAAATTATATTCTGTCTAGTGATTTTTTTTACCAAATAATTTTTGTCGCCTCTTCAACTTTGCCATAATATTGAAACAACTATATTTTTATTATTATTTTCCATAAGAATCTAACCTGTACTTCTCTAAGCAGGGAAGGGTTTTTAATTATTTAAAATTAAAATATTTTTCTGTTTAACTTCGTGATTTTTTTTTTCTTCCTATGGCTTCTAGGTGTAATAGAATAAAGAAAGCAGATAAAATATAGAAAACATCCAAAATGCTAGGAACTAGTCATTAATGACTGTCTCATATCAAGATCTTGGCCATGGCTTCTGTAGCACAGGTACAGGAGCATGACCAAACAAACTACAAAATCTCTGTGTTTGAGATGTTCTCAGAATCACAAAGCACAGTGCCTACAAGTCTTTCTGAGTTTTAATTGCCATTTGTATCCTATAGAAGATATTTGTAAAGCTTATAAAGTCTCCTGCTGAGATGAGACTAAATTCAAATTCTACCTTCTTATCTGCCTTTTTTAATTGATCCAAAACTGATTAATTTACACAGGAAGGAACAGCACTTGTGCATGTGTGTCAATGTCTGTGTAGACTCAAAGAATAAGCATAATTTTCATACAATGAATTTCCCTGTATTTTCCCATCAGCATTTTTTGTGAACTGTATTGAAGTTACAGGAAATTTGACCTCTTTAGTCATTACAGCTAATAAGAAAACAGTAGAGAGCTTCCTTGCCATCTCAGAAGGGCACAAACAGTTCACTTGCTGCAACTGCAGTGTATTTCTATGGGAATATTTCTACTGCTATCAATAGAACTAAATAATCATTCTGAACTGTCATGTTCACTAAAGCTGCAGAAATCTTGACCTTTAATCAAGAAGAAGGAGAACCAGAAAACATCATTTTATTGTAGAGATAATGTTCAATTCACAGTAATGCATATTACAGCTTCAATTCTCTGATGATTACAAAACTTGTTTTTCATTCAGTTGTCTCCTGTAGTAATATTTTCTATTTTTAGTTACTAATATATTACTATCATATTTACAAAGGAAGAAAATAAGGTACACTTACAAAAATGGAAAATTTAAAAGATAATTTAAAATATGTCTGTATATGGAGGGGAATTTTTAGAATGTTTAGTTTTAGCCCTCTTACCAGGGTACTTACAGACAACTTTCGCTTTTCCCATACAAATCTGATGGCTCTATTAATCTTTTAACTTATGGCAAAGATATCTACCAGGCCCTGTTCTGTTTTTATCTAATTTTTTTGCTATAGTTTGTGTATCTCAGCACTCAAAATTCTTCTCTTTTATTTATGAATCTGTCCTTTTTCATTTATGACATGTGTGTTCTAGATATACCAGAAAAACTTGGATGCCAAACACACCAAGGGACAACTTATTGTGATGGTATGAAACAATCTTGGTCCATTTCTCAATCTTTTTACTCCATTTCTTTTCTGTGACTGACCTTAGGATAGTTTTGATCCTGTGTTTTCCCAATCGCAGATTGCTACATGAATGTATGCCTTGCATAGTAACAGCCACAGACAAAAATGTTGCATTGAAAAATTACAGACAATATTTTGACTAGCTATATAATTGTTCTTTCTACTTTAATTTAAAGTAGGGTTGGTTTGACATTTTTTCCTACTTTTGAGGGGGGATGGAGGGGGGAGGGAAAGACAGGTTTTACTTGCTTTGTGAATTAAAGAAGTCACATTCATTGATAAATTGAATTCACTTTTAAAGATATCTCTTCATGTCGGTACACGGCCTAAAAAATCTAATTTTGATTTTCAACTGTCCTGTTACAGAAGACAACATGATTAAGCCTTCTCTGAAAAAGTTCTTTCCAGACATACCAAGGGCACAAGCAACAAACAGTACACCCATCAGTTCTGTCTGTTTTCTGTTCACCTGGGAGCTGGACAGGTTCTACTGCACTCATGCATATATCAAATAACTTGCACTCAATTCAATATTTAAAATATGTGACTATATAAACAAAATCTGTTGTTGAAATTATTTTACTGCTATACTCCTTTCCATAGAGTTTATTCAGCTTTACAGGCCCTGAGCTTACTGCTGGGAGGCTGCTTGAGAAGGCTACTCCTGTGAGAGAACAGTGAGCTGAGAGCTGGCCAGGGAGTGCAAAGCTGAAAGCATGCTCTTCCACTATGTTCCAGAAGTACAGCAGGACTAATGAGGGTGATGGTGATCAGGGCCAAATGCAGACCAGGGATAGCCAGATGATCTGTAGAGATGAATCATGCCTGAGGTCAAGGAGAAAGTCAGCTCACTAGGTAAGGTTAGGATCAGCCAGATGAGGCACTGCATAACTGCATTCTTCATCTTAGTATCCTGGAATTTGCAGTCCAAATCTGTTGCTGCCTGACAGAGTTTTTATTTCAGAAAATATTTCCTGTTGTTTTTTGTTCATTGTATAGTACTATTTCCACAATCAACAACTAGTTCCAAAAAGTCAACATCCAAAAAAAGAAATTGGATTCCAGGACATTCAGATCAGAAGCAGAAAAGAGTCAGGGTTTTCTGCTTACAAATGTGGCCTCACATCAAGTGACAGTCAACTTAGCCTTGCAGAAGTTGTCTCCATCTGTTTTCTGCCTAATGAATATTTAATCACCTTTCTGTGAACCACTAAATGTTTAATTAAATTTTAGTATACACATTTCACCCGTGACTACTGAAAGTTTAATACAAAACTGTCCCCCTAACAGGAACTGAAGCTGATGAATCCTGTTCTCTGTCTCTTGAGTCATCAAGGTGAGTGCTTTAACCTCAAGGTAACCTCATGATAGTTTGTGGGCTGCTGTATGGTACAAGTTTGAATTTCCTGAGGAAGTCAAGAGAATTAAAACCATATAAATCAATTCTTGAGTGAGTGCTCTAGCCTAGGCTATTACATGAAATGGAGTTGCTATCACCACTTCTAGAGATGGTTCAATAGAATGTTCTGTCCACAATTGCACTTTGGGAAAAAGCTAATTCTGCTTTCTACTTGGAGTGTTTTAAGAACTGCTATGTACCACAGGTCCAGAGGGTTTTTGGTAGGCATAAATCAAGTCTTCTCTATTAGATGTACAAAAAAATTCATTACTTCTCAATACAGTGCATCTTGGAGAAGCATAAAGCAGAATAAAGGATTTTTAGAGACAAAACAACTACATAACCCAAGGACACAAATATCTGAGGGAACAGTCTGTCTTTTCTCCTTTTTTATTTTTCCCTCAGAGTTGCTGATGATCCATGTGACTGATACTTTTCTTTCTCCTGACACAACACTGTTAAGAAAAGAAGGACTATCACATGTAATAAGCATGATCTGGTCGATGCAGTGTTTTCTAAATAGTTAATAATAGGTAATATCCAATGCAATGTGGTGACAGAGGAAAATCTACCTTATTTAGCTGTCATGGGCAGGAAAGACCTCTTGAAAAAACCTCTTGATCCAATCCTATTCCAAATGTGGTATGTCCTGAGATATGATATGTTTGGGTTTTTGTTTTTTTTTTTTTCAAAAGTAGTACTGCGTAACATATCTATTTTCCAACTTTTGTGCTATATCCAGTAGATTTGTGTTGAAGACCTTTCTTGAAAGGAATGAGAAGGATTTGACTAGCTGATGGCCTGTGCATTGGTCTTTGGGCAATATTACAAGAAAATTTCCATATTTCTTTCATCTCACATCCTTCCCTTGTAAGGTATTATCAGGTGGGAATTCAGAATACAGCTCCTTTACTATCTATAGGATGGTAATAGATATGATATGTTAGGATATGATACATCATAATGTCCAAAACATTCATCTCTTAAGACCCTGAAGGAAACAATATAGTTTCTAATGTTAGGTTAGCTGCATTGTTTTGAAAATGTTTTTTTAATTAAGATACATTCATTAAATTAAGCTGCATTTTAATTTCACATAGAAAATTGTTTCCAGAGTTCTTGTTCTAATTTTTCAAAGCAACAAAATGCATAAACAACCTGGTGTCACTCATCTCCTGTTATATTTTGGTGTATGAATTTCTTTTGCTCTTTTTCTACTTTGACTATTACATCAATTTATGATCTCATTTCAGTTTTATCTCTTTCACTTGCCCTCAAAGAAAGTTTTTCAATTCAGTACTTTCAGTTATTGATATATTCATTCTCCTACCCAGCAATATTTCATTTTTAAAGGGCAATATAATGCTATTTTCCTCTTAATATTCTATAGAAAATAAACTTTTGAAGTAAACAAAGCCATAATATATGTATAGGTAACCTTAGGTTATTGCAAGCTTATCTTTCTTGGATTTTAGGAAAACTTAAAGTTTTATTACAAAATATGAAGCTGAGAACAACATCTCATGTTCTGTTTGTTACTAAGGAAATATTCATTTTCATTAACTTGCACATTTGTTCATTGCCAGACATTGAAACTGTTGAAAAGAAGAATTAGACTTTATTTTGCAAATCCAAATGTAAATGAACAGTCTGGATTTTTTTTAATACATTATTAGAATCAATCCTGTTGTAACAGTCTGTATTTTGTTTGATAATCTATAAAATTTGAAAGACATGAGTGTTATTTAGGTTGGATATCAGGAGGGACTTTTTCACAGTGAGAGTGATCTCCCACTGGAATGGGCTTCCCAGGGAGGTGGTGGAGTCCCCGTCCTTGGATGTGTTTAAGAATAGGTTAGATGATGAACTTAGTGGTATGGTTTAGATGGTTTAAATGGTTTAGATGGTATAGATGTTAGACTGATGTTGGATAGGTTGTTAACCTAGGTAAAGGTTGGACTTGATGATCTCCATGGTCTTTTCCAACCTTATTAATTCTGTGTGTGTAATTCTGTGTGTATTAAATTGTTGTAAATCATAAATCTTATGTGAGGGATTTTTAAGGACAATGTCAGCATGAAGAAAACCTATATATTGAATTATGGCAAATACTTGGAGCTCATTGGGCAGAAATATTTCCCTCTATTCTTAAAAGTTCTGGAGATACAGTTTGAATTGTTAGAAATAATACTGTCTTAATAAGGATACTGATGTGATACAAACTAACAAAGATGTGTCTTTGATATTATATGTCAAAGTGAAAACATTTGAAAGATTCATAAAATATTATTGTCATAATAATTAACATTATAATTAGTATAATCATTATTTAATTATCATGTTTTACTTCTATAATGTCCTTACTTAAATGTAAGAAAAAAATCTGTCTGGAAAGTATAAGTAAGGAAATATTCTGCATACAGTTATGGAACAAAGTTGAAAAAAATCATATAAAAATTGAGAATACTATGTATGCACACATGAAAGTTTGTTCTTTAAGAGAACATTAAGATTATGAATCAAACACTCAAAATTTAAGAAAAGTCAAATTTGCATTTACATGCGATGTATGAAGACTACAGTCAAGTAATCTCTCATCTTCCTATTAACTAAAAGATATTGAGATCATTTGGTCGCAGAATATTTGTCATTCTTCCCCATTCTTTAATGAGTTCAGAACTCCTTTCTATGCCCCCACTGTTACTGCAACTTCTTTCTCAAATTTAATTGGAAAAAGTACTGGTATGTTATGCACATAGTCCTCCTTGTATTTAAAAATATCTTGTCTGTTAGTGCATCAGCCCTTTTAGCTTTATGATTAAAATGCAGTTCAGACTAGCATAGTATAAATTAGACCTGCTGCCAAAGAAGTTCTCCCCAGACATGTTAGCACAAATTTTTGCGCAGCTCTGTTATGAATGTTGTTAGTAAAACCGCCCTTGTAAAACTATATCAGTTCTAACGTCCACAATTGCCATAAAGTGTATTTTCCCCAGAAAATCCATTATGTAATTCTGTTGACCTTACTTAGACAGAAGGATGAAAACAACATCAGATTGTGTTGACTTAACCTGATTTTACTTTTCAAGATGTCTGACCCAATATAATAGCTGACTTCTGCTGGAAGGTATAGCTCCTCCTCCTTTCTTTCCTGAGTTCTGCTGCTTGTCTGATCATTTTGTGGACTTTTCAGGACACCAAATGAGCAAAAAGCATTCTAAGGGGGCCAGATTGCTTTTGTGCTCCCTCAGTGTGTGACCTTGATGAGCAGACAGACGCAGTCCAGGCAGTGCAAAGGAAGAGGAATGAGTCTCCAGATGACAGCACGGGCACCTGGAGCCTCCTTTTGGCAGCCTGTGTGTTTGTGGTCTTCCCAGGAAATCTTATCCTTGCTGCTGTTCTACCAGTTAGCACACGACTGACTATTCATCATAAACCTGCCCTCAGAGGGTTTTCCAGAGTCATTACTTTTCAAGGTAAAATGTGTTTATCTCAGAAGATGTCCTAACACTTATGGCACAGCCATACAGCAACAGAACAAGTCGGAACAGACGACTTCGAAGTGCTAAATATTATATCTGTGTGGATATGACTATTTAACTCAACAAAGATATCTTCATTTAAGGAAAAGAAAAATATATAATTTTCCTGCTTTCAGATTACCAACACTATGTCAGTGGGACCTGTATTCTCAGTGATTTACCTCCTGCAATTTTATGAATAATATTTTTATGGCAATATTAGCTTCCTGAGAAAAATTATCAACAGTGTAGGCCCAAGACCTGATCCCTGAGTTACAAAAGGGGAAACAGAAATGAGTATTTCCCATCCAAAAGGAAGGCTGGAGAATATTTACTGGACAAATTTCAAAAAAAGTCTTCCAGAGGAAGCTGTAAAAACTGAATGATTTCCTTGCAAAAGCACCTCTGTTTTAAAACTAGCCTGCTCAAATCTTCGTGGTACTTTAGCTCTCTGCTGCTATGTCCAGGTCTCCAGCTCATGGGTAAGCAGCCTGACAAACCATTCTAAATACGTATAAGTTATGGCTTTTACATTAAAAAGGCATTTTGGAGGGTGATGCTTCATCATAAAACATTTCAAACTACTGAAATCCACTATGAGAAAGAGTATCTTTTCTAAGTTTCAATTTTGAGATTTTCCGGTTGGCTAATTACTATGTGTTGTGTATACATCAATCAAAATAGAAAGCAATTATACTAATCAGAACAATTTTATTTCTCTTTTCAGGAAAATACCTAAGCTGCCACTGTTAATATTGTTTTCTTATAAAAGACTTGTTTTGGTTTGTTGTTTTGGTTTTTTATTTGGTTGTTTTGGATTTGTTTTGTAGTTATGTTGTGGTTTGTTGTTCTTTTTCTTTCATGATACACAGCCTTGAAATAATTCTCTTCTTGAGGAAAAATAGAAAATTGCTATTGGACAGACCTTTCTACAATATCAGTCTAGTTCATCTTGATCTAGACAGGTGTTATTAACATTAAAGAACATCTATTTCTCACTTAAATGAACAGGAACTTCATTAGGGAAAAGATATTTGCACGCGAGAGGAAAATATCACATGTATTTTCTGTATGGCAGATTTGGTCTACCTGCTTGTGTCATGCTAATATGATACGAATAATATTTATTAGACCTTCTGAATCAAGGGAAACACCATCTATCTTGTTAGATATAGCTTTCAATAAAAGGATATACAATTAATGATTTGTGGATATTTCATTCTTCATGAATTAGTTAAATAAGGAACATTGTGGTTTAGACTTACAATTTATAATGTGAACAAAAAGCCCAAGCTATTGAAAAAAGACATTTATGTTTTTAAATACACTACTTCAGCAATTTCTAGAGAGTTAAAGTGTGAACACATGAGCTAATTTAAGTTCACAGTGTTTACTGTAGCATAATAATTCTGACATTGAATGAATTTCACAGGACAAAGGAAATAAATTGTTGAAAATGCAATTAGAAATGTGATATAGTGTTTAGAATAATAAGAAAAAAAGACTAGTGAACATAGTGATTTTGTTTGTGACATCCTTTAACTTTAAAAAGGATTATAACACACTTGCAATTATGCAGTGTTTATGGGATTAATCTATTTTCCTAAGATGCCAAGCCTTAGATCTGTAGTGCAACAAACTGCATCCTAACCATGCACAGTTGATGTAGGGCTTCTTTGCACAATAAGTGTATGTCCCCAGTTCACATTTCATTGATCTGATATTAAAAAAGAATTGGTCGATTTGAAGACACTTTGTCAACCCTTCTCTTTTCAATTTAAATCTTCCCTTATTGGCACAAATATCAATTCAGTATAAGATTTAACTTGAGAAGCATTATATATCTCAAGTCATGATCTTTCACTTCTCTTCACTTGCTAGATCTGACAAGTATAATTTGTCTGCAGAAGAAATCAAACCATGTATTGCATTTGGTATTGATTTACTATCAGTACAGGCAAGAAGATTGGAAATTTTTTTCCATTAAAATTCTGCTTTTTCCTCTAAAGCTCTGCAAGTTTCACTTCTCAATTTATAAATCTAAAAATTGTGTCTGTGTTTCAACTGAGAAAATCTATAAGGAAGAGGAGAAATAGTAATTCTGAACAAATCTCTGAGATTTGATAGAAATACCTGTTGTTTGCATTAATAGATAACGTTTTATGGCATGTGCCAAAATAAAGACCATCACTTTAGAACAACAGTTGAACTGGGAAAAACGCTAAGCAGCAGGTTGAAGGCAGTACATTCTATATTAAGTGGACTATTCTAAGTAAAGTTATTCAGAATTTTCTCGTGAAAATTTATTTTCCTCAGAAGTAGATATTTTTGGTGAAAACTATTCATTTCCTTCAAGTTTTCATCAGGATGTTCATTTTGACCTGTAACTACTTTGACCAGTAGCTACAAGCATAGAAGTTCCTACAGCACAAGAGTCATGTCCTGGAATCTGTCTTTTTCATTTCAGAGAAAAATTAAGTTAATATTGAAATTTCATAAGTTGCTAAAGACTCACACCTGTAGAAATTTAACTTTTCATAATTACCTCTAGATATTTCTAAACGGAAGATTTCACTTTTAAGTTGAACATCATCACAGAAGGGATATTATATAGGGGCTATTCAGAGCAGTTAACAAAAGAAGGGGAGTTAGCCTCCATTCACAGTTCTCATAACTGCCTTTCTACTTTAAAATGAAGCAAGAGATGGTCCAGAGGGTCTCAGAAGTGAATACTTCCAGGACATAGCGATGATAGACTGAAGAATTGAGTGAACACAGTTCAGACTGAAGGATGACCTGTGACTACAGATAAGCACACATAGCGAACTAGGACTGATTTTATCGCAGTTTCTGCTTCTATTTAAGATTCTTTACTGAGAGAAAGCAGGTTGAGGTTTAACAATATGAATCAGAAATGTCTTGGCCCAAACACACACAATTTAAACATAGAGTTACAAAAGTCAAGATAGTATAAGTCAACTTTTTTTTTCAGTGCTTTGAATGGTGAAAGAGATTATTTACAGTAGCTTAGATTTGAATAATGAATTACGAAGATTTGGGGAACTATTCATTTGAAGCAAAAACAGATTAAAAAAAAAAAAAAGAAGAAGTTTTAGTGCGTAACAGAAAAAGAACTTAATACATTTATTTTTTAATGATGAGTTAAATAAATCTTCCATACCATCCCCGCAGTAAAATAAATTGCAATTATGACAATAAAGGATGAAAAATTATTCTGATTGTCTGTAGTTATGACCACTCTTTAGCAAGATATTTAGTCTTTCATAAATTGCAAATGCAGACCTGTGAGACAAACAAGTGGTGTAATATAGAAGTAATATTTCTTAAGTTGTGTCCAAGATGATGTTATATGTATTGAATAGTTTTTTTCAGTGCATACATACTAATAGAACTAAATGTTCTTATCTCCCATTTCTTAAAGATTTACAGAGAAGGAATAATAATAACACAATGAAATATGTAAAGGTATACAAAATGCAACGTGTGTACCTTATACTGAAAGAAATCCCACTGAAGGAGCTAGTTGTATGATGGCAGCTTGTTGAACGAGAAGATACTCAGCATGACCTGGAATACACTCTCACAGCCCAGAAAGCAAAAGCATCCTGGGCTTCAGCAACAGCAGCGTGGCCAGCAGGTCGAGCAAGGTGATTCTGCTGCTCTACTCTGCTCTTGTTAGACTCCACCTGAGTCCAGCTCTGGGGTCCTCAACACAGGAGGGATTTGGGTCTGCTGAAGTTAAACCAGAGGAAAGCCACAATGATAAGCAGAGGTCTGGAATGCCTCTCCTCTGAAGACAGGCTGTGAGAGCTGTGGTTGTTCAGCCTGGATAAGAGAAGACTCTGGGGCAACCTTGTAGCATCCTTCCAGTAACTAAAGCAGATTTTTGACAGGGGTAGTATATGACAAGGGGATGTGGCTTTAAACTGAAAGAGGATAGATTTACATATAAGGAAGAAATTCTTTAGTATCAGTGGAACAAGCTGCCCAGAGAAACTATAGATGTCCCATTCTAGATGTGTTCAAGTCCATGGTGGACAGGATTTTAAGTAACCTGATCTAGCAGAAGGTGTCCCTGCTCACAGCAGGGGGTTTGGAGATAGATGACCTTTAAGGTCCTTTTCAACTCAAACCATTTTACAATTTTATGATAAATAACGAATATCTTTAGCCAATAGCTCAATCCTAGAACCTTTACTGTTAGAGATGGGCTTTTTGCTTGATCACACTGACAGGTTTTATAGCTTCTTTTGGATACAGAGAGTTTGAGATTGCTAAAGGCTCCTCCAGTTACTGGTAATGGAGCATTTGATGCTATATATGTAATGGGGTTTTTTCCTTGAATTGTAACAGGATTTATAACAGGGTAATAAATTACCGTATTTGACATTTAGAAATATGCATTGAGCAATCAGTGAATGAAGTAAGACTATACATAAGATGGCTAATATTTCTTAACACTAGTATAATAACCAAAACATAGTAAAAATGGTCTTTCCACTGCTGACTTTTTTATGTCATCTAGTAAAAAGCAGAGTGGTTTGACAACATATAACTCCCCCTTTTTGACCTTATTTTGCAGTTAAGAACCATTCAACTCAGATGATAATGATAGCATATGTACAGAAGAGGAAAATAGGGGAAAATCATAAAGCAAAGTACCAAATGTCAAGCTGACAAGACTTTTATGTATCACAAAGCCCAGAGAGGAAAAATGTCTTGTCTTACTAAATCTGCCTCTTTCAGTACAGCACACATCTTTAAAGAGCATTGACTGCTGCTGCACACTGGACTAGCAAAGGAACTCAACTGTAACTGTACCATGTGACTGAAATTGCTTATTGAAAATGAAAATGACTTTTAGTCAGAAAGAGTGATAGGTGTGCTGTCAAACAATCTAAGAAAATCTATTCCTTTCATTTGCCAGCCAAGGTTTTCTGGGAAGTAGCTTCATAGAAAGCAAGCTCAGTCCTGTCTCTCATATTCAGCTAAGAAATCTATTAGAGCTACTCATTATGCAAAACATTTTATTTTAACATTCCCTGTCAGAAACAAGGCAGTAATATTATTGGAGTTTCAAAAATACAATGCAACAGAAACAAGTTCAGTTGAAGTAGCATTCCATAAAGGACATATGATGTACTTTGATCCTGATGTGTCCTACAGCATGAATTTAATTTCAGATTTTCAAAATTCACAGCTACAGAAGGAACTATGCATTATGTTAAATAACATCAGATAGACCATTTTCTGTTGTGGGTTTTTTTTGGAAGACTACATTTACAGTAAATGCTCTACATATCACAGTACTACAGTATCACAGTACCAACAAGGTTGGAAGAGACCTTAAAGATCATAAAGTCCAACCTATAATCTAACAGCCCATCCTCTAAACCATGGTACCAAGTGCCTCATCCAGCCTACTCTTGAACAACTCCAGGGTCGATGACTCCACCACCTCCCTGGGCAGCCCATTCCAATAGTGGATCACCCTTTGTGTGAAAAATTTCTTCCTAATATCAAGGAATATATATCAGGGAAATATCTTGCTACATTATTTCATCACTAATGTACTGATTATCTTCCAAATATATGAATATATATATAAGTTAAATGACACCGGGTACAATTTTGAACTTTGGAGAACATCATTAATGACAGGCCTTCAAATAGACGCTGTGCCACTGGCTACAGCCCTCTGGGATTTGCTGTTCAGCCAGTTCTCAGTCCATCTCACTGTTTACTTACTCATCCAGTCCACACTTCCCAAGTTTTCCTAGGAGGATGTTGTGAGAGACAATTTCGAAAGCCTTGCTGAAGTCAAGGTTATATCCACTACTCCCCCCTCATCAATCCAGGTAGTTGTTTCATTGCAGAAGGCAATCAAGTTACTCAAGCACAATTGGCCTTTAGTGAACGCATGTTGACTATTCCTAATCACCTTCTAGTCATCCATGTGCATGACCTCCAGAATGAAGTGCTCCATCATCTTTCACGGTAATTGAGGTGAGGCTGACTGGCCAGTCCTTAGGTCGTCTTTCTTGCCCTTTTCGAAGACCAGGGTGGTGTTTGTTTTCTTCTAGCTCTCGGGAACCTCTCTCAATCACACTGACATTTCAATGACAATCATAAATGGCTTGGCTATGATGTCCACCAGCTCGTGAATGCATTCCATCAGGGCCCATGGGCTTATGGATGTCAGGTTTGCCTAGGTGTTCTCTAAGTCAATCCTCTTTTGACCAAGGGAATGTCTTCCATCCAACGTTCCTTTACCCTGGTCTCCTCGGTCAGAGAACCCCTGGGGGCTAAACTTGTCAATGAAGACCAATGAAAAGAAGGCACTCAGTAACTCTGGCTTCTCTGCATCCTCTGTTACCAGGGTAATAACAGGCCCACATTATCTATTGGTTTTCTTATTTTATTGATGCATTTCAAATGCTTCAGTTTTTTCCACAGCTCTCTTTCCTGACTATTAACTATCAGATGTGGACAATTCAGGTAATATCTACTTGTCCTAGTAAGAAAACACTGCCTTCCAAACTTTACCTTGCAAGATGCTCAGTTACAACCAGCTGATACCAGGAAATTTCCTCTAGTTACAATCTCCTTTTCTGAAGCAGCAAAAAGGTCCCAAACTCCTATGCAGTCCAATTATCCATAAAGAGATTGTATGTCTTTCAGTGCAAGTGGTTTAAGTAAAAAAAATGCAACAACTTATGAGGCCTTTTTACAATTGCAGTAGTTAAGTACAGCTATTTTGTCAGACATTCTTTTGAGTTACTGGAAGTATTGTGGGGTTTGTGGGTTTTTCTAGGAGGGAAGGTGATTCTTGGAAACTGTAATTTAGGTGCTCCAAGGAGTAATTCTGTTCTTCCCTCTATTTACCACAGAAAAACCTAAAGACATTAGCATTTATAGCTCAAAAGTACATCACAAAAAGTGTCTATCACTTCAGATTATCAAATCTGACTATTTTTTCATGTTTGTTTATTTAGCTTCATGCAAATGGAAAAACATCAACTATAAGCATGTCTTTGAATTAACAAAGTCTTCAAACACCTGTGTATCTTTACTTGAACTTAAGCAGAAAAACAAGAATTTAGGTTACAGTTTCTATTTTACTGAACTACAACCTGCTTGAACTGCAATATGTAAAAATAAATACTGGCACATTCTCATTCCCTGCACTGTCAAAAGAGCTCTATAAACTGGACTAGCTATAAGAGAAGTAATACAGTTTTTGAGACATAAGGTGAAGTTAGTATATAAACTAGATTTAAAAGTGGCATGCATGGTCCAAGCTAAAAAAATATTTTGTGATCAGTTCTGAATTTTCGTATTTTCTCTCCTCATCAAATCTTCACAGCTCAGGCTCAGGATTCAAGTTTAAGAGAAAAATCCACACCCATGTCCCCACTCTACAC
The DNA here is from genome assembly GCA_013399895.1 of Serilophus lunatus. Taxonomy (NCBI): domain Eukaryota; kingdom Metazoa; phylum Chordata; class Aves; order Passeriformes; family Eurylaimidae; genus Serilophus; species Serilophus lunatus. Next base: position 84,764 of record VXBA01000151.1, read on the forward strand.
ACACACTTCACCCCAGATTCACAGAAAAAGTTTCCCAAACCTTTAGAGCATCTCCAGAGTTCAGAGGCAAAGAGGACTGTTGCATGTAAGTGAAATAAGGAAATTGAGACAAATTCACAGTGAAGGGAGAAAAGATTTCCTCATGAAGATCCTGTGGTCCAAAGAGGAAAAGAATAACAATCCCTCTATATTTATAACCTTTTTAGTTATGACAAATCATACCATACAACCAAAGTCCATCTAACTCTTATGCCCCTTAAGTGTCAAACGAGAGTGTCCCTTATTACCTGTCTCCTCCCAGGACTTGCCCCTGTGGTAGCCCTTGGAGGCCTATGCCTATGTTTTGTCTTGCTACCCTTTTATCTATACAGAAGAATGCTAATCTCTGAACACAGGAATTTATGAGCCCTTAGTTTTCAAGCTACCCAGCTAAAGTAATACCCAGCTAAAGTAGCACCCAGCCCCAGAAATATAAGGCATACCCCTTAAGGCATCAGAACCACGTGTGAGTCTTCTTCAGCTCAGATATGCCCAAGAGAGAAAATGGCCACTTTAGAAGATCAAAGGACGAACTCACATAAATGTTAGCAGGAGTAACTCCATTGACCTTAATGAATTCAAACAACTTATGGCAGACATATATTTAGTTCAGAAGTCTTAATAGATAGAGTAAAATATATTATGATTTTAAAAAATAACAAAAGAAAAAATACAACTTAATGTCTTGGTGTTATTATTTAGTTTTAATTATGAAGTGGTGTTTATAACTTCACAATCTTTTACTATGTGGAGTATTTAACAGCCACTTTGTAGTTGACTGTGTCTCTTTAAAATCTTCATGATCTTTTATTCTTTCCTTTTAAGTGTATTAAGTAAACAGAATACTATGAGATGGATCATCAGGCATCTTGTATTTGCTATTTATTTTACTACAACCTATGTACCAGGAGCTACTGATGTCCCTCCATAGCCATTCCTTCATGCTTTTCACTGCAATTTTACAGTTTCCATTTTCTAGCTCATCTTCTGGCTAGCAGAGGCAGTCTAAAAATACTGATTGCCACAACAAACAGTTAATTCCATGCTGCAGAGATAAATCTTAGCTTAGGACAGTGTGTGTCTGGAAGGCTATATCATCATCCTGAAAATACAGTGTAAATATAATTGCTCTGTCTGAGTATACCCACGTACTTCTGCTGTGCACCTTCCCTCAAGGACTTCCTGGACACAACGAGTTTTACCAGGTGAACAACTGAATTTCCATTAGTGACAGACTTAGTCAGGTTAGGGTTAATTCAAACATTTATAATGTTATTAGAGTTGTGGACATGTCTGAAATATGCCAGAGCAGAAAACATGTTAGAGGCACTTAGGACAAGAAAATAACATAGTCTCAAATTATCCAAGATAGTTGCCACCTTTGCCATTCATGAGAGATGTGCACCTGATTGTCTTTTCCCTTAGAGACAACTGTGTTGTAATAAGTGTTGCATTAAATAAAATGTTCACTAAATAGTGGATGTTAAATACAGATACATTAAAAAACAAATGAAGTTGGTGATCAAGAGCATTTAAAAATTCTGTATTAATATTTATTAGTAATAAGTGTTCCCAAATTTATTAGTTCATTATTTTTAGTGGTTGTTTGCATTATCAGTATATATTTATGCATTTGTGTCCTGGTTTTAAAATAATGTCCTCTGGAAGGGTGGCATTCATGGGAGTAAAAATCCCACCCTTTAATCTATTATTTAAATTCTAAAAGAAAAGGGCCCAGAAAAAATGTAGAAAAATGAAATAGCAAATTTTTACTTACAAATATGGAACCAGTTAAAACATGCAATGACACAAAATACCCATGTTGAGAACCACACAGACAAAGTCTGTCCCTTTCCCCCCATATGTTTTTGAGTGTAGCCATGAGGCAGAGACCACTTGCTGCCTGGGGACCCCCAGGGAGCACCTGCAGGCCTTTGGGAGATAAAGTAGCAGCCAAGAAAAAAGATGGTGGCCATGGCAGGGAGGAAGGTGTCTGGGCCTTTCCTGTGGGTGGTGTAAAGACCTCTCAAAGCTTCTACTGAGGAGACAGCACAGTGTGCATTGGGCATGGGGTTGGGATCAGTTGCGTCAGGCGCAGCACATGGGGTCTTAGGACTGCAACAGATAAACTGGCACTGCCATTGGGGACGAGTTCTCTCAAGGCAGCAGTGGTGCAGCAGCTTCAGGGTCATGGTGGCAAGGCGATAAGACCGGAGGTAGCAGCTACCATTTGCCCCAGGGGCAGTGGGAAGTGGACACAAGGCGCTGTGGCTGCGTGTCCTGTGGGGCCGAGAACAAAAGCAGTTGTGGCTTGTCTCAGACATGGCAGCCACACAGTGTGGTGCTGCTGACCCAGGAACAAAGTGACAAATGGGAAACACCTCTGTGTGTAGTGGCCACACAATCTACCCCCTGGGCAAGAAGACTACAGTGTGGACCCTGGCCCTGCCCACAGCTACACAGTGCTGTTGGAATGGAGAGAAAATTCCAGCAGAGTTTTAAACCCATAACAATTTTTCTATATGTTCTGCTAAAACCAGATTACATTTTCTCTCATTGCAATTTTGTCGCAGCAGTACTCGATAGGAATAACATGTCATTGAAATAATCTGTGAAAGATTCAGATTTTAGTTTTCAAATTTCAGTTCTATTATGAACTCCTAGGTTCTTTTTCATACCATTAATTTCAGAATCTTATGCATCTTTTTGGTGAGATTGCTGGACCTCTTATTTCCATAAAATGTCCTAAGAAGATGTTTGATCACTGGACGTAAAACATGATCAGTGAAGCTTTCACTGGATAGTCTGAGTATGTTTAGTCTACTGCTCTCAGAATAGACAGCTTGTTAGCCAGTTCATTCTCAATTACAGTTTTCATCTTCAGCTTCTCCACCATAAAAACATTGTTTTTTTCTGTTCTGTTTTTTCTTATACATTCTTACAATAGCCAAACTTAAATTGTAAGGACATTAATGACCTACTTTCTATTTTCAAAATTTGCAAGCAGATACCTTATTTATTTTGTAGGAAAAAGAAAAAACTTGAGTATATAGTATGGTTTTGGATAAAATTTCCTGTCCACTTCAATTTCCCAACTACTTAATTCCCAAGAGAAAAATCCCAATGTCAATGCAAAGCAGCTCCTTGCAATGCCATAATGCATTAACATCCTCTTTATTATAAGTGGATATTTTTAACCATATGAAAAGATTTCTTATGGAGACAGTTCTTTATTTGTGATTATTTTGTATATTGTAAGACTTTTGTTCCTTTTGCAGATTTTGAAATTCAGAAAAAATATTTTCAAATTAAGAGATAAATCTCTCTTAGGATGGAATTATTGTGGAAATTACATTACAGGTAAAACAGACAATGACAATTCTGTATCTGACCCTGGATACAATATACTCAAACAGAAAGAAAGTTGAATTCAGAAGAAATTCAAACACATTAAACTACACGAAAACATAGTTAGGCATCAAGCAATTTGACTAAAGGTATGAAAAACATACCAAAGATAACCTCATTATCCTGATTAAGACATTTCTGCATTTACAAATCTACATTAGGAAAAATATATTTTGAAGTGCACATTTAATTCACCTTTGCTACATATATTCCATTTTATTAGTCTGTACAAGTTCATGTTTGCATTTCCTGACATCCATTTACTTAACTTGAAGATGTTTGGTTGTTTTTCAGATTAACTCTAGCTTCTCCACAGTTTTATAAATTGAGCATGCTTACAAGGTGCACATTGCTTAAATAACTGTATGTATATATATATATCTACTTAATATATACTCAGCTTTATTTTAGCAGTGACTTAAAGTCATATCATAGTATTTTTTTATTATGATTATTAAATAATAACCCTTCAGAGATCTTTTACCTCTCAAACAAGAAGTACCTTTAATGGTGTTTAATTATATTATATGGTTAGTTTCATCTCAATGTGAAGAAGGCTTCTGAAACTTACTGCCACCAGAAAATTTTCAAACAGGGAAAATTTTGCTAAAATCAAGAAAATAATTTCTGGAAATTAACTGAGTCACGGAATGGAAAGGATCACTGTGGATCATCTGGTCCAACCTCCCTGCTTAAGTAGAGTCATCCTAGAGCACATGGCACAGGATTGCATCCAGATGGTTCTTGAATATCTCTGGTGCAGGAAACTTCACAAACTTTCAGTTCATTCTCATTGTTTTACACTGTTCTATTTACCAGTAATGAATTTCTTTGAATTAGGAAGAATTTCTTCCCAGATGATGTGATTGGACATTGGAGAGGGCTGCCCAGAGAGGTGGTGGAGTCACTGTGCTTGGGGGTGTTTAAGGAAAGATTGGGCATGGCATTTATTGCCATGGTCCAATTGACAGGGTGGTGTTTGGTCGTAGGTTGGACTTAATGATCTCAGAGTTCTTTTCCAACTCAATTGATTCTGTGATTCTGTGATTCTGCAATGATATAACGTAAGTGCCTCCATACAAACCACAGATTGTGAGCAGTTATTTTATAAGTCTTCAGAGTTTTCCTCCTTTCCAAACAAGGAAAACCTCAATTCCATTTTTGGATAGTGAAGGAACTGTGTTGTGGTCTATACAGATATACATGGATTAATGATGTGATTTATGAAGTGGTCAAATGGAACAGTTAATCCCTGTCTGCAATGACTAGGGATACTACTAACATATATTCATTCTCCCATCCCTTATCTATCTATCTATCTATCTATCTATCTATCTATCTATCTATCTATCTATCTATCTATCTATCTATCTATCTATCTATCTATCTATCTTTGTTCCTTTTCACTACAGTCTATAGTGAAGAAATATCCCTTGAAAGTATTGTTTTAATCCCTTGCAAGGCAAAAGACCGAGCAAAAACCTTCTCTCTGAAGGACACTAGAACAGGATGGGCCAAGGAATAAAACTGTCATTTGCTAATGAAAAGAAGTTGACACAAACTTCAGTTTGCCTGTTGGTTTGGTTTGTTTTTTTCCCACCTATTACAGAGGCTGAAACTTATTCTAGGAGTCACTGTAGAACGTGATAAACAGATGTCTGATATACTGCCCTTTACTGCCTCAGATGCTGCTCTGGCAGGTCATTTTACTGTTGCACTTGAAGGTACAAATAAAGATTTTTCAGAATGACAGCAGGTCCTTGTTATTAAGAGGATACTTCAATTTTTAAAATTTCAAATACTTCATATTAAAACCCTATTGAAGAGACAAGCTAGAACTGCATCGACCAATAGATAGCATATGAAACACACTTTTCCAGTGCAGAATGCTAAGAAAGTTGATTTAACCCAGGGGAAGCCAAAGCAAAAATGTTCAGCAGCTTGTTCCAGTTCTTTTTGAGATTATGCATTGGATTAACCTATAGAGTTGATTTAGAGAATAGGAAGTCAGTTCAAAATTATATTATCTCTGATGCAGAAACATAGGTTTTTTATGAGTTTGAGTAGCAGACTGAGACAAGTTTGGAAGATATTTATAAGCAGCAGAATCACGCAGAGAGACCACAAAAGACATAAAGAATATGGAATATTGACTATGGCTTAATTTAGATATTTTCTGAAGAGAAGGTCTACACTCAACAGCAACCGTTTTGTGGACATTGAAACTGTATTTTTCTGCCCTGTGTAGGATACCAATAAGTTAGAGAGCATGAGTTGTCAATCTCGCAAGTTTCAAACATGGTTGCATAACCTATTTTAAACTTCATTTGCTGTAAATGCATCATAATAAAGCGCAACTGCAGATTATGGGTAGACAGATATTTTAGATATGAACAAGCATGTCTAGTATATGAAAATAGCTGAATTTTCAAAGGAAAGTGACTCCTATTAGATAGCATTACGTGGATGGTTAGTGGAGACTTGGATCTGATTTTTTATAATAATATTTGAGTGAATCTAGTAAGTTTATAGTACTTAGTACTATAGCACTTAGTATGTTAGTATTTCTAAACAAAGATATAATTTATTCACTTCAAAGGAATACTGTTAATTTATTCCTTCATTCACTGGTACTTTTAAATATCGAAAATCTAAAGAGCAAAGAATAAATCAGGAACTTACCAAGTTTATTCCATAGAATCATAGAATGGTTTAGGCTGGTAGGGACCCTATAAATCAGGTAGTTCTAGCTACCCTGCCATGAACAGGGACACCTTCCTCTAGACCAGGTTGTTCAAAGCCTGATCCAGCCTTGCCTAGAAAATTTCCAGGGATGGGGCATCCACAGCTTCCCTGGGCAGTCTGTTCCAGTGCCTCACCACCCTCATGGTAAAGGATTTCTTCCAAATATCTAATCTACACCTACTCTCTTTCAGTTTAAATCCATTCCCCCTGGTTCTACATGACCTTGTAAAAAAATCCCTCTCCAGCTTTATTTTAGGCCCCTTTAGGGTATTGGAAGGCTGCTGTAAGTTCAAGCATTTCGAGGTCCCTCTGGATGACATTCCTTCCCTCCAGTATATTGACTGCACCACACAGTTTGATGTTGTCAACAAAATTTCTGAGGCTACACTCAATCACACTGTCCATTTCCCCAAAAGAGATGTTAAACAGTGTGGATCCCGATGCCAACCCCTAAGAAATGTCACCTGTCTGCAAGTATCTATAGAAATACATAGAGGGGTGTGTGCCTGTATGTATGGTCCTAGGAATCTAATGTGTCTTGGGGAAGAATGACTTTCGAAATTTATCAGACATCAGGAAATGTCATGCAATAAAATATCAAGTATACTGATTGTATTTGCTAGCACCAGAAATAAATAAAAGGCAGTAATTTACAACCTGGTACTGTGAAATCTAACAAAGATTTTTTTTTGTCCCTTCTTTTATACAACTAGGCTCTCTGGAAACTTTTTTGATTAAATGCTTTTCCCTTGATTTGTGGAAAACACTGTATTCCAGGGAGCATGTATACAAAATATATTTCCTTAAAAGTCAGGTTTTTAATACATAGTTGAAACATTTGAGGAGACTATTTAAATTCTCTATTTGAACTGATATTTTTAAAAATACTTCTACCAATGACTACATTATATTACTAAACCTCACTTCTAGTAATGAAGTTTATATTATTATACCTTTTGATCCAATTGGCTAAGTCGTCATAGGAAGTTTTTTTCTTATTTTCACATCTTAAAATGAAAAATCCTAGTTTTCCAGTTCAATGCAACTTTTATGTTCAAATGGACCTGAACCAAGACTGAATACATTCGTGTTCCAGCCTCTTCATATTTTCTGAGCTTCTGCTCTTCATATCAAACTCGACAAAACCAAACATAAAAACAAACAGCTTCCACAGTACCTACCTTTGTTCTATGGCCCTGTGGAAGATGGTTAGCAAGCAGCATAAATTAGTACCACATCAATTTTCTGTCAGAAGGGACAGTTGTTTTCTTCCAGCAGCAGGGGAAATCTGATGCTGAACAGTGTTCTCCTGTGTGCACACTGCATATGTAACACACTTTCACTCACTGTGTTCCATCCCAAACTGATGAACAGTGATGTTGATGACATGCAAATGTCCAGGAAAGAGCCCAGTAAGGAGTCAGCTGGGAGATGGAAAAACTGTAAACTCAGAATACCTGCACTAATTCTGTTGTCCCACCAAAGTAGATTTTATAGATGCAGCAATTTGTTTCTTGTCCTTTAAGGCAATTTCCATATTTCTTCAAAGAAAACAGTTTAAGCTTTCATAAGTTCAGTATGTCATGCTACTCACGATTGTTTCGGTATCTGAGATCTTCCACAAGGGCACATTGGTACTCCAAAGATCTTACTTCTGCTTCCGGCATATGAATGTTTCTACGCCATAGCTAGAGAAAATTTTGCATTCATTTTGCTTTCTCCACTCTGGTCTCTGTAGGATTTAGGCTATCTGGTTAAGAGACATAAAGTAAGCTGCTTTATGTTAAGATTCTTGCGAAGGTTTTCCCATTCCCTTAGAAAATACCATCCAGCTTGTATTTACACAAAATAATCACCAGACTTCTGTTACCTCTCAATTTGATGGCATAGGAAGACAGCAGATTGCTGTCAGGAGTGGAATAAGGAAATTTGCACACATTCATCACCCCATATTTTTATTCCTTTACATAAATATATATCTCATGTTTCAGGTCTTTAGACTTAGAGATCTCCTTCAAGGCAGCAGATCATCCCAGGCTTACTCACAGTGATAGTTATTGTACTTCTCTTAGAAGCATCTTATCTTGGTCAAAACTGGGCATGAGACTCAAGAATAAATTAGGAATAACTGTCATTACTAATTCCTAATTCATTCCTATTCTAATATTAATCTATCAATTAGAGAAAGAAATCTGCAACATGAAAAATTACATATAATTTCAAGGCTTTGAATTTGGACTGGTAAGGACATTCTACAACTTATTCCACTGTTTTCTTAACTTAGAACAACATTAATATTCAGAGAAGGATAGTAAAATACATAACATTTAGAGCCAAGTCTAAAAAACCTCCTCTTATGACTGGTTGTGACTAGGGTGAATAAGAGCTATACTGCACAAACCTTCTTAATTGCCTCAGGATCCTTGGAAATAGAGTTACAAAACTGGCATTATCTCCTGACTACCCATTACCTGAACACAATTGCTTTGGAAGAGATTGCAGTGCTTCTGGCTAGGAGGGTTGCTACATATGCTTACAGGATAAGCAAGCAAGAAATTAACTTCCTCAGAACTGTCCACCAGACTCCAAATACCTGTTATTAATGGGTGACAAGGAATAAACTCAGACTGCTTTCCAGCATGCAGATCCAAGATAAATAATAATGTCCATGTTGAAAAGAGCAGTGCAAAGAAGAGGGTGAGCTGCACAAGACAGCTTCTGAATTGAGCTCAGCAGACACTAAAGCAGACATAAGAGTTCCTCTTCCTCTTTCTTACCTTTTATATTAAAGTAGATGTAGAGAGTGCTAAATAACTAATTATAGTTAATACATTGTACCTCATTATTTTGTTTATATGGGAGTTAGGTTTTTGTGAAGCCAGTTCAGCATTTTTACTTTCTTACACATTCTTTTTTATTCATTTTAGACTAAACTCTGACTTACACTTTTAAGGACTGCTGTAAATGAATTGGGTTTGTGTAGGACATATACAAGTCAGCAGGTTTTTTATCATTTTAAAAATAAAGTAAAAGCCAAGATAACACCTGTGATGAGCCATCAGCATTAATTAGACCTTTTTTTTAATGGAAGATGAAGTTTTGAGTGGCTTTCTGGCTCTCAGTTTCCTTGCTTATTACAACTGGGCTTTTTACAAACCATATGATGTAAAGGAAGATAATGATTATCTTAAAATTACCATTTATTTTGAAAAAAAAAGTGAAATTAGAAACTGGAGTTGACAGTACAAAAAAAAATATCTAAAGAAAATTTGAAAAGAAGAAAAGCCTTGCTGTAAATATGACAGGACAAATATTTAGTTAACCAGAGTCACTTCTCAGACATTAAATAATGTTCCACTTTTATGAGAGCTTTGTAGCTGGCAGGCCAGTAATTTATTCACATAGCAGGCCGGTAATTTATTCAGTTACTCAGCAGTTACTAAAGGGTTGAAAAAAGGAAGCTGAACAGTTGCACGCTGATTGAAAAAGATCTGATCCCACTATCTTCCATTACTTTACATCTGTATTGTTAGATATTATTTGCAAAGTACAATTAGTATTTTATTTATCCAGCTAGCTGCTGATTTTCTGACCACCGCTTTATAAACTACAGCTCAAAAGAGAGGCCTGGGGGTCCCTGCGGGTGGCGGCATCTGCTGGGCTCTGGGCCCCGAGCACACGGGATTTTGGTGGGAACCGCCATCTTGTTCAGAATGCCGAGGTTTTTGGAGGAGGGAGGAGCCCAACGCCACCAGCCAGTAAGGGGACAGCCTGGCCAGGAAGAAGATGCAGAATTCCTGTGGGACTTCCAGGCCATAAAAAGCCTGAACACGGAAGTCCTGCCCTCTATTTTTGGCTTTTTCCCGAGCTGAGAGGAGCCATGATTCCCCTCTCCCAGCTCCCAGACCGTGCGGCTTGCTTCCCCTCACCTCCATCAGCACAGGAAGCAGCGCGATGCCATCGGAACTCCAACTGTGGCACCTGGAGACAACTCGGCCAAACCGCAAGTGATAGTTTTCCCCTTGGGTGTCTGGGGGTGTGTGTGTGGGGGGGTGTGTGCTTTTCATCATTTTTATCTTGCAGGGGCTTCAAGGGCCAGGAGTGTACCATCATTGAGGCGGTNATCATTTTTATCTTGCAGGGGCTTCAAGGGCCAGGAGTGTACCATCATTGAGGCGGTTTTCCCTTCCCTCTGCTTCTCAGCCAACCAGCCAGCTTTGAGAAGCAGTCTGGGTTTTTTTTGTTTGTTTTATTACATGACATTGTTGGGTGTTATATTGTATGTACTTTGTCTAGTGCCTAGGGATCCTATAAGGTCTTTAGTGCCCTAGAAAAATAAACCTGTGTTTGCTGTTGCATCTCAACTTAGTCTTTCATCACTGTTGTGTGCCCCCTGGTGGTATAGTGGTTTAAACCACCACAAAGCTCCATGCATTTTTTTCACCTCCAAATTAAATCAAAACTGCATGTGTGTTGTAAAGAACTGAAGGACAGATCACTCTTATGGAGTGACAATGTCTAAGGAAATACCTGACATTACCTCTAAAGAAACTGTATAGAGAAAAATCTACAAATGAGCAACAAATTTTTCCTAGCAAAACCAATCTTTTAAACTATTTGCTTGTTTATTTCAGAGGCATCAGTGACAATTTGAAAATTAGTGTACCTAAGTGAATATTTGAGATTCTTTAAACTAATAGTGATAATGCATTTGTACAAAATGCTAAATTTGGCGAGACGTCAAATATGTTCAGAAAGACCACTGCAGCATGGACTAAAATGTGTTGAGGATTTTTTCCCAAAAAATATATATAGTTTTAAAACATGACTTATAAAGAAAAAAACAATGTATATATTCCTTATTGCAGTTTAGGAAAAGGGAAAGTGGTGATAGAAATTGATTTCAAGGACTATGAATCTTTGCTGATTACAAAGAAAGTTGCATTTTAAATAAGTGTCAATAAATTTCAATAAGAACTGAGAACTCCTGAAGTTCAATTGAGCTGCACTAGCAGCAGACATTTAAAAACATCACTGGAGATTTTTCAGCTAAAGGTATAAAAACCAGAACAAAGGAGGAAGATACCAGTTGTTATTAGGAAAGAATAAGACTAAGGATAATCCTAAAACTGCCCTTCAATTAGGCAGGTGTTTTGTCTCAGAATTATGCAATATGACAAAATTGAGACTGACAACAGCAAGGATATAAAAAAGGAAAAAATCAGAACACCAGGAAAAATATGATCCTTTGAGGACTGAGGAGAATGGATAATGTTCCTGTTAGAAATCTATAAAAATTATTGTAATAGGAGTTTAGCGTAAACAGAACATGTTAAACAAACCTAATAGCTCTTTTTTGACTGACAGTTCTCTAAACAGAGGACATTCACAAATCTCATCTCTATGAAATCCAGTCAATCATTTGATATATCACTGAAAGAGATGTATATATTAAGCTGGAGAAGACGGAGTTAAGTAAAAGTACAGGATCATGTGAAGGGGATTTTGGCAATGGAGAACTTTAAAAAGTGAATCATTGGCAAGTAATGATGCTATTTTAATGGATATCCTGAAGACTGGGTTGGGGATTGGTATCTTAAGCCAAAATTTTGATCAGCATTATCCAAAATATTACAAATGTATTAATGAAATTTACTAGCATGAAGTTATGAAAGATTCATATGAAAGATAGCTATGAAGAGATGAATGATGTTTAGAGTTGGACTTGGAGCAATAGAAGTGAGATGAACTTCAGTTTTAAGAAGTGTAAATTCATATTTTGGGGAATGAACCCCCAAATGTTTTACTGCAAACTGTACTTGATCAGTTTAGAATGGAGAGTAACTTTGCTGGGCAACAGCCCATAGCAAGTGACAGTATATTTTAGAACTCTAAAAAAGCCAAGCAATGTACCCAAAGAAGTTTTTTCCCTGAAGAGATAGAAATGTATGAGTGCCATTGTACATGAAAGGTGTTAGATTTCTTTTGAAACTGAGTGTTTAATATCAGTTGCATATGTTCGAGAAAGATTAAGTGAAAGCAGAAGAGATACAAAGAGAAACACTTAGGATAGCTGGGGGGTATGGAAATGTTTTAAGATAGACTTAACACATTTGTGTATGGTAAGTCTTGTTTACAGAAGCTGAAAAACAGACCGTAAGGATGCCTGGGGTCCTTTTAATCTCTCAAAATTAACTTGGTGGAACATTTCAGTGATGACAAGCTGAAAAACAAACAAACAAATAAATCTAGAAAACAAATGTGCTGGCATCTCTTTATAATAAAAATTTGCACAGTTATAGGGCTGACAGTACGTTTTACTTGTAAAATTATAATTAATATTTTTAAGGCAGGCCTCATTTGAAATAAGCAAAATTTGATAATAATTTAATGAATATCTTGGTTTTATGCTTATATGGGGATGTGTCTATTACATAATGTCAGAAACAATTAGGTTGGAAGAGATCTCTGAGATCATCGAGTCCAACCTGTGACCAAACACCACCATGTCAACTAGCCCATGGTACTGAGTGTCTTTTTTTTAAACACCTCCAGGGACAGTGACTCCAGCATCTCTGTGGGCAGGTCACCCCAATGTCTAATCACTCTCTCTGTAAAGAATTTTTTTATGTTCAACTTGATCTTCCCCCAGTACAGTTTAAGACTGTCCTCTTGTCCTATCACTAGTAGTCTAGGAAAAGAGACTAACCCTCATGTGGCTACAAGCTACTTTTATAGAGAAGGATAAGGTCACTCCTGAGCCACCTCTTCTTCATTCAAAACAACCCCAGATCGCTCAGCTGCTCTTCATAGGACTTGTAGTCCAATCTTTCTTTGGACATGCTCCAGAAGCTCAATGTCCTTCGTCAACTGAGGGCCTTAGAACTGAACACAGTACTCGAGGTATGGCTTAACCAGTGCTGAGTACAGGGGAAGAATAATTTCCCTAGTCCTGCTGGCCACACTATTCAAATATAGAAATTGTTGTATATTGCATATGTATTATATATGTATAAAATATGATACATTAACTTAGTCACACGGCTGTCTTGGGTGTTGCACAGCAAATAAATTATTGATTATTATTCATAAAAGTACTTAATAAATATATATCATAAGAATCTAAAAGTACACAAAGATTCCTCAAGAACAGACAAAATTGGGTTAATTTTCAATTGCCTTATGTGAACCACACTTGTGTAGTGTAATGTGCTATAAGGTTTTCTGTTGTTGATTAAATTAATTTTTTTTTTAAAAAAAATCCTGTGAATAAACTAAGTACCCTAAATAGGAATTCTAGCCAGTACATAGGCACTGAGTTTGAGGCTTAGCAAGAGTTATCTTTTCACTCATGAGGCTTTCACCAAATGCTGTGCCCAGGAACTCGGGACAGAATGCAACACAGGACAGAAAAAAATCCCCCAACACCCATATACACTGTTTTCCAGCTCTCTGCTCTCTCCTGATGAAATTTATCCACTGAAAGATTTTTAAAATATTTTTATTACCCTTCTGGCTGGTTATCCCAGTGTAAGAGAGATGTTTTGTACGCTAGTTTAGATATAAACATTGTCGTTGTATATACAGACTTCAACAAGTGTCAGAATCATAGAATGGCTTGGGTTAGAAGGAGCATTAAAGATCATCTAGTTCCAATCCCCCTGCCATGGGCAGGGACATCTTTCACTAGACCAGGTTGCTCAAAGCTCCATCCAGACTAGCCTTGAACACCATGAGTAGGACATCTCCAACTTCTCTGGACAATCCGTTCCAGTACCTCATCACCTTCACAGTAAAGAATTTTTCCTAAAAATATCTAATCTGAATCTACACTCTTTCAGTTTAAAGCCCTTCCCCCTTGTCCTGTCACCACATGCAGTTTTAACAGTTCTCTATATTTTCCTTGTGGGCTCTTTTCAGGTACTGGAGGCTGCAATTAGGTTGCCCCCAAGCCTTCTTGTATCCAAGAGCAATTGAACAATCTCAATTCTCTCAGCCTTTCCTCATAGGAAAGGTGTTTCACCCCTCTAATCATCTTGATGGCCTTCCTTTGGATTCATTACAATAGGTCAGTGTCCCCAGAACTGGATGCAGTACTCCAGGTGGGTTCTCACCAGAGTAGAATCCATTGTGCAGGACTTGTTGAACTTCATGATGTTTCCATAGGATCACCACTCAAGCCTGTCAAAAGATGGCGTTTTTTCCCTTCACTGTGTTGACTGCACCACTCAGCTTTGCGTTGTCAGCAAACTTGCTGAGAGTGCCCTTGATCTCACTCTTCACGTCAAGATGTTAAATAGCGTCAATCCCAATACTGACCCCTGAGGAACATCACTTGTCACTGGTCTCCACCTAGGCATCAAGCCACTGAGTGCAACCATCCAGCCAATTCATTGAGTGGTCCGTCTATCAAATCCATATCTTTCCAGCTTAGAGACATGAGTGCCATGTAGGGCAGTGCCAAATGCTTTGCACAAATCTAGATGCTTGCTCTTACCTTATTCACCATCATAAAAATGGTGAATGACCTTTTCACCATGACCTAAATTTGTCAGGCTGAGGTTATTAGAGATAAGCAAGCAAAAAACAGGAACAATTTGATCCTAGAGAATTGTTTGTATTAGATGCTGAAATGCAGGCATAGTTTGAAACCCAGCCTCTGTAGTGTAAATCTGACAAAAAACAAGCCAAGGCTCAGTTCTTGACTACTTTCCTAATATTTAATATCATTTACAGTTCTATTTCTTTCAATTAATTGACATAAGGTTTATCAATCCTATATTTTATAGACTTTCTGTTGATTTCCATTTGCTCATAGTGGGTAAGATATTGGCTGACCTCAAGTGCTAAACAGCTATTCAGAATTAAACTCATCTCACATGCAGATGTACCAATTTTTGTTATAAAATTAATTGGCATGTGGATTTAACATTTAAAAGCAATTTTATGTCTATCTATATAATTATCTGCCTGTTTCAAGTACTTTTACATTGCATTTATAAATGTATATCAAGTAAACACCTAAGAGCATAATTACCATATGGTTATGAGAAATTTCGTTCTGCACAATTAAAAAGCAGATCAGCTTCAGAAGGACGAATGAGTCCCTTTTAAAAGGCAGCATTTAGAGAATGATGAGGTTCGCTATAACAAGAATTTTATGCAGAATAAAAAAATGAGTCAATATACTCTACCTCAGGTATTTTATATTGTGTTGTTTATTCTGGGTCTCTGTTATTTCATATTTTGTCCATACCATGATTGAACTATATTAAAAAATTAACTAGGATTTTTCTGTTTCAGATACACATTCAGTATTCATATTATAGTTACTGGGATTTCATTACACTAGCAGGAGAAATGATAACTAAATTATAACAAAGATCTCTCCAGTATCAGTGCTTTATTATTCTGCGCTATTATTTCTTCTTTTTTGCTGTGTATCTAGAATATTTGCATCAAAATTGTTTAAAGTGTCTTTAGCTGTGCAATTCTAAACTATGAGCAGGTGACTCGTATCAATGACAAACATTTCAGGTTGAAAGTACCTTTTGTATTCATATTAAAGGTTCTGCAGTGTGCTGTGATCAAGCAAGGAAAAAAGATAGGTATGGAAATACTGTCTCTTGTTGCCACCCTCCTTTCCATTTGGAGATGTCTAAAAACCCATGTCCCAAAATACCAGCTGAAACAAGAGTCAGTAGACTGAATACTTACTGCTCTGTGTATTATGAACATGTGTGGGAGAAAACATGCATAGTAAAGCCTTCTCCTAGTAGCAAATTATTGTAACGCCACATGATGAAACAGGCAAGACAAGCCTATTGTTGCATATAATAAAGCTCCATCTGCCAACACCGACAGCATTTGTTATCTATACTTTCTCTTGCACAAGTCTTTCCCAGCAGCTTTGATGACATTTTTATTATTCTGTCCTTGCTACATTTTTTGTAAGCAGTATTAATAGCTGTATTTTTAACAAGGAAAGCATGAGGTTCACAGCCACTTTCCACAAAGTTAGTACGTATATTTACATTCATGTATCTCAGGAAATAAGCATGTCAGACATTATTTAGAGAGAGCTGAGCAACTATTTTGTCCCCATTCTAAATGGAGGGCTTTCACTTAAAAGATCTGTGTGGTGGTTTAAGCACC
>VXBA01000152.1:0-19478 GCA_013399895.1 Serilophus lunatus
CTCCCGCCCGCAGGTGGCCCCGGGGGCGGAGGGACAGGGGACCCTCCCCTCGGTGTCGCCGAGGTGTCCCCGCGGCTGCCGGGGGTTCCCGAGATGCGCCGCTGGCACCCCGGTGACTCCCGGCTTTGTCCCCCTCGCGCGGGGCGGGGGACGGGGACGGCGGGGGCTGATCCCACCCCTTGGGACCCTCTTGTTTTCTTTCCCGGAGGTGCTGAGCACCAGCGGGAGGAAACGGAGGAAAACAGAGAAACATGCGAGGAATTCCAGCATCGTCATCCGCGGACGAGGAATTCCAGCATCGTCATCCCCGGAGCGGTGTCCCGCCCGTCCCCGGGGGGGCTGCCCCTGTCTCTGTCCGTGTTCTCAGGAGAGGAGACAGGGCTGGCAGCCGTGTCCTGCCTTTGCCCTCCCACCCCGCAGCTCACCTGAGGGCCCCGGGGGTGACACTGACCTTGTCACCGCCAATGGCAGCGCCCGGGGGGACACCGTGCTCCCCGACCTGGGCACACCTGAGGGCACCGACACGCTCCCTGCTGCCTGTGCCACGCTGCTGCTTGTTGCTAATAATAAATTAGCTGCTGAAAATGGAATGACACAGGGCAGGGAGGGAATTCAGCCATTTGACTTGGCTCTCCCAGCCTCTGCCTGAGGCCGAGAGTGCACCAGGAGCTGGCTGGGAATGGCAGCAGCTCTTGGGAAAGATTTCACTGCATGGTACAAGCTGGCATTGCTCAGGAGCATGACCACACAGATCTGATTTAGATTAGATCTTAGGAAGAAATTCTTCCCTGGGAGGGTGGAGAGGCCCTGGCACAGGGTGCCCAGAGAAGCTGTGGCTGCCCCATCCCTAGAAGTGTCCAAGGCCAGGTTGGAGCCACCTGGGATAGTGGGAGGTGTCCCTGCTCATGACAGGGGGCTGGAACGAGATGAGCTTGAAGTTCACTTCCAACAGAAGCCGTTCCATGATTCAGTGATCCAGCAGCAAAGGAACAACAAGAGGATGCACAGGAACCTGGGCTGGAGCAGCAGCACATCCCAGCAGTGAGCAGGTTGGTGACAGGACACATGGCAAAGCCAGAGGAACAATCCTAACAAGAACAGAGGTGGTTTCTGCCGCATTTCCACACTCCTGGCTCCGACACGTTTGGGTCCCTGAGTTTCCTGTTGTGAGAAGCTGCATCGCTGTGTTTTCAGCCGCATCCTCCCCGGCCTGGCCGCACGCCCGGAGGAGTTTGCCAGCCACTGGAAATGACTAGAAGGATTTAAAAAGCATCCACGGGCTTCCCAGCCCATTGCTGTCTCCTGTGGGATTCAGGCACTGGCACCACATTTCCCGTGGGCGGTGCAGACCTGAGCATCCCGCTGCTTCCCAGTGGCACCAGTGGCCTGGGATGGGAACACAGCACCAAACTCAAGGTGAGACCTGCAGAAAGGCTGGGGTTTGCTGTGGTTTTGTGCCTCTGCCTCACGTTTTCCCCTCCACTCCCCTGGACCCCAACTTGAGACCTAAAGGAATGCTGAAAGAGTCAGGCAGCAATGTCCTGTCACCCCCCACCCACCCACTCATGATCCCAAGGGAATGGCTCCTTCCCAAGGCAAGGGCTGAGCACGTCACTGCTCCCCAAGCCTTTGCTGACCCACGTTGAGCTGAGCCATGCTGAGGAAAATCTAATCCCCAATTAGGGCGTTTGTGTTGATTTTCTGCTGCCGGCTCCAACTTCCGAGTCATTAGCCTCCAAAAAAATCCCATTTTTCATATCTCGCCCCTCCTCGGGTGGCAGCAGAACCAGTCTGAGAAATACTTTCGCACACAATTGTGGAGCTCTGTGCAAATAATCACAGAGAGAGGGAGAGTATCAGTTACAATCAGGGAAGAGCTCTCCTGAGAGGGGAGAGGAAAGTAGAGGAGGAAGGTGAAGAGGAAGGTCACCTTCATCCTTCCTTCTGTTACAGTCCCAATCATAGAGGAGGAGGAAATTCCAGGAGCTTCCTAAAAGCACCAGCCCTTTGTGCAGAGCCCCAGAAAGCTTCACCTCCTCCCAGGGGGAGGCCACCAGTGTGTGGGGTACCCAGCTGGGTAACTCATTTTCCACTTGCATGGCCAGGCAGAGGTCCATGTCCCCAAGAGCTCTCTATGTCTGATATCTGGGAGGTGAGATCCCAAATGACACCTAAGGGTGACAAAACGCAGCGGCTGCCGCTGTGGCATCACGTGCCTCAGCAGTCACAGAAGCTCCTGCCCCTCGTGCTGGGACAGCACGGCCTCGGTGCAGCCAATGCCTTGAGATGTGCTCATCCGTCCTCTGCCCCCATTTCCGTCCCCTCATTACTCCCTCATTACTCATTAACGCCTCCGTCACGCACAAGTGCCCAGGACAAGGTCCTCCCGGATCCGCCCCGGCCCCTGTGAGCGCCGTGGGTGCCACTTCCCATCCCACTGCACCCCGTGCGGGAGCTGCTCCCTCCAAATCCCTTCTGCAGGAGCCAGAGCTGGAGTCACCGCTCGCTGTTTCTTGCCCCAGGATATGGAAAAACCCAGCACGGGCGCTTGGGCAGCAGTGACCCCGCTAGCGATCGTTGGGATGCGGGGACTGGCTGTTGTGATGCTGAAAATCAGCTCAGTTGTAAAAATGGGGTTTTTTAAAGGGCGCTTGGGATGTAAATGTCACGGCAAAAGTGAAGGCAAAGGGCTCCTTGCTCAGGCACACAGAGATGGGATGAATAAACAGCAGCAGGCACTCACTGCCCCGCTCCCTCGCGCTGGAAGGGACAGCTCTGTCGCAGCCCAGGAGCATCGTCCGTGTCTGTGGTGTTCTGGCCTGGTGGCCGTGAGAGGCATCTCCTGCTCCTCTGTGAGCGTCGTGATCCAAAGGGAAAAGCCTGTGGGAGTGTCAGCATAGCCTCGGTGCCTCTCATTCACTGCAAGGAAAGCAGGATCCAACACCCAGATAAGTGGGAGCCGCTGGCGCCTGTGGCACAGGGACACGGTCTGGCCCTGCTCCCGTGGAGATCCCAAGGTCTCTGCAGAGCAGATGGTGCCTTTGGGCTCTCCCTTTCACCCCTGCCCTAGCTGGGCACATGCCCACTCCTCTTCCTCCTCCTCCAGCCCTGCTCCCTCACCTCCCTCTCCAGGATCTCCTTTGGGCCTCCTTGCCTGGGATGCTCCACTAGGAGTTTTGAGATGGGTTTGGCATCTTCATGGTGGGCACGTGATGAGCCCTCAGGTACTCCCGGGATTCAGCCACTGTGCTCATCTCGTGTTAGTTACCACAGAGACACCCCCTTGTCACCTCTGCATCACTGCCTGTGGTGAGCCCTGAGGGGAGGGAGACCACCCCAGCCCTCATCTGGGGAAACTGAGGCAGAAGGTGAAGCAAGCCACTGGCATCCCGAGGGACCAGTGCCATCCAACCCACCAGACCTGGGCAAATGCCCCCAACACAGCCACTGCTGATACGGAATCATCCAGGGACCCCTCACACAGCCAGGGCAAAGGGAGTGGGCACACGGTGCCACCGCCCTCCGAGCCAGGATCCGTCCGTGTCCCTGGAAGCGCTCCCGGCTCCAGCGGTGAATCACACTTTCCCCCTGGGATCAGGTTGCAGCTCCTGCACCGAGGGGGCCGGATCTGGCACCGCTCACCCAGCCACAGCCGGACCCCCGCGCCCTCGGCAAACAGAGCCGGGGAGAGGCGGCAGTGAGAGCACAGCACTGGCACTACTGCCGGGACCAGCATTCCTAAATCCCACAGGCACTGGAATGTTGCCAGGCTGGACACCCCACGGTGCCACCGGCACTGCCAGAGCCTTTGGCTGAGGAGGCCCCCAAGCTGAGCAATTTCCCTGGTACCTCCGACCTGTCCCTAAAGATTGTGTGAGGACAGCGTGGGGACAGAGCCGGAGCTGCCGTGGCAGTGCCAGGGTGGCTGGTGGTGCCAAGACGTGGTGCCAGGGTGGTGACGCCGCAGTGCCGGCTCTATCCCTGCCCTTGGGGCAGATCAGCTGTGCGTGAAGGAAAAATCCACCAGGAAGGGAGACATGGCACCAGGCCACCAGAGGGGAGCTGAAAGTGCCCCAGAGCTGCTCTTTGCTCCCCACAACACCGGGGCCGTGCCAGGGGCGCCGTGTTGGCAGCGCAGCCGCTGCCATTTATCCCAGCAGCCGGATCGCTCCGTCTCTCAAAACTCTCTCAAAACTCTCTCCTGCCTTTTGCTTCCCCTCTGGCAGCGCCGATATCTCCCTGCCAGCTCTGTTTACCGGAGCAAAGTCCACGTTGTTCTTCGCCACCAGCGTCGTTCTCTCTGCACCATCCGGCCCCGGCGTGTGCCCGCGGCCTGGCGGGTTCTGCCGAGCACCCCGGGCTCCGGCCACTGACACCAGAGCCGCCTGTTGCCTGGTTATATCCACAAAACATCCCCGTGCCGGGGCCTGGGCAGGGGTATCCGCTTACGGAGCAGAGAACAGCTGAGCCTCTTCACTCCCCACCCTGCCCTTGGCAGCGCATCAGATAAAACCCCAGCGCCGTTGCCATCGTCCCCTCCAGCCCCTACAAGGGGTTGTTGGACCCAGCTCACGTGGTCCGCAGGTTTCTCCCCTTGGCAGTTTCAGCTCTAGATATATATTTATACACCCAACTTGTGCGAATTAACAGCATTCCTCTCCGATTGAGTCAAAAATAGAGGCGCTCCATGGAAAAAGAAGAGAGAGAAAAAGAAGGTGTGTCGTGCCGAAAAAAGCAACAGGATCCAAAAAAAGCGAAACAAAAAAAATCCCCTCTCAAATCTCCCTTTTCCTTTTAAAGCTCTGTTCCCGAAGGATGGATGAGGGCTGTTATTTTAAACCTGATTTCAGCAGCCCTGGGGCCAGCGAGCCACGGGCAAGGTGTCGGTGACGAGGGGACGGGGTGGCACTGGGTGATGTTGTAAGATGTGGCGTGTGTTGCTGGGTGATTTTGGGGCACGTAAGCTGGTGACTTCCTGAGAGGCGAGTGCCGACTTCCTGAGCTTGGCAGGAGCGGGCGTGGGCAGAGGTAGGACCGGGGGGCAAAAACCACGAGGGGTGGCTGGGCCAAATAGCAACCCCGGGGTGATGCACCTGTGCCAACATGGCAAATCCATATGTAAAATATCGGGTTTATGTAAATACGTGGTGGTGGTTTGACGGCCGAAGGGTTGGTTTAGGATCTACGGAGTGGGGAGGATGGGGATGGGCAGAGCCGTGAGGACGGTGGGTGGGCAGAGGTGGAAAACCAAGTCAGTGAGGGCAGAGTCACTGCTGGACACTCAGGAGTGTTACCACAACTACCACGAGGCCTTGCAGAGAGAGAGACACCACCTTCTCCATGCCCGAAACAGAGGGAAAAGGGCGGCAGGGATTGATTGTGGGCGGAAGGGGAAGCGGAGGCTGAGCTCTGCCACTACTGGTGTGCTTGCTGGGCCAGCCTGGGGCATCTAAAGAACCCCGAGATACTGGTATTTAATACACTGATAATCAGTACTGAGGGGATTGCACTGTGCTGCCAGCACCCTCACACTCCCCACCCTGTGCACAGGATGAGGCCGCGGCATTTGGCCACGTGCTGCTTCCTCTGGCATTTCCCTTGCCATCCCAGATGAACCCCCACAGCCCCAGGGAACCCCTCTAGGGCACCCCACTATGCCCATCCCGGCCCCTCACATCCTGCCCAGGGCCTGGGTGGGATGGGGACCCGCGGATCCCAGGAAGGAGCCGCGGGAACGGGCGGCTACACAAAGCAAACCTCCCCCATAAATCACGGGTGGGAACAGCCGGAGCGGGATGGGGGCCGCGGGGGCTGCTCCCTAGGGATGAGGGCTGGCTGCAGCCGGTCCCTGCGGCTGCCTGTGCCAGGGATGCAGATAGCCTGGCCTTCCCCGCCCTCCTCCTCCTCCTCCTCCTCCCCGGGGCGGAGGAAGGCAGCGCCCACAGCTGGCACTGCAGGCGGTGGCCGGGCAAAGCGGCTGCTCCGGGGAGTCTGATTTCCAGCCCTGTTTATTAATAACCCCCCCGCCCCATGCTAAGCCCATGTTCAGTGCAGAGCCGGAGGCGCTGGGCTCCAGGGGAGGAAGGTAAGAGCCCACCCGGGCTGGGCAGAGAAGGGGCCGGTGTCCCCCGTGGGTGCGGGATCCTTGGGGGGGCGTGAGGCAGGTGAGGGGGCTGCCAAAGCCCAGGGTGCAGGGATGGGGTGGGGGGATACGTGGCTCAGCATTCCTGGATCCTCAGGAGTGACCGGGGTGGGAGGAGGATGGGTCCCTGTGGGGTTCCCAGGAGTTCTGGGGGGCCCTGGGATGTGGGATGGAGGGTGGGCGTGAAGCCCCACACCCCGCTGGGAGGGCAGGATTGTGTCCTCCCCTCCCGCGCTGCCCACTCCAAAGCGGAGCAGACAACTTTGAAAAATAAGGGCTGGCACACAGGAGGGCAAGGAAAAACGAAGCAGAGGAGCCCTTTCCCCACCTTTCCAGGCGCTGCCCCCTCTCCAGCCGCCGGCCGTTGAGTCCGAGGCTGAGATGTGTCATCAGTGCCGAAAACTGCCTTATTAGGAGAGACAGTATCGGTGAAAATCAGTTCTTTCCTTAAAGCCGTTGCTGCGAGCCGAGGGCTGCCTGTGAGTGCCAGCCTGTGCTCATTCCTTAGGGAATGACTAGACATGAGCTCAGCGGCGTGGTCGGGAGGTGAGGGCATCCTCCCGCCCAACCCACCGGCTCCGGCTGCTGGGAGCAGCAGGAAAACCCCCTCTCGTCCCCAAGGGTTGGTTCTCTCCATCCCTCCCCAAACAGAGATGTGAGACGGAGGATTTGGCGGTGGCAGCTGCAGGTACCGTGGCTGGGGACAATGCTGGGATCGGATGACTCGGCAAAGCAGTTCCTGCTGCAGACACTGCCTGGAGCTGTGCGCTGGGGTTTGCTCCATCTCAGCCATCCCGGAGCCTGCCTGGGCTTCAGCAGCACATTCCCTTGCCGTGAGGTTATGCCACATTGTTAAAATCCCGGGGAGTTTTACAGGGAGTGCTCACACCGGTCACACCGGTGCTGCTGGGGGGTTTGGTGGTGACACGGTGGCACCAGAGCAGCTCTTGGTTTTGGGGTCTGGGTTTGCATCCCTCGCTCCTCCACAGCAGTCAGTCACTTTAAGAGGGTTTTCTTCCCTTGTTTTGGACAGTTTGGGTCCAGATTGTCACCAGGGTGTTGAGCACAGCCCTGCCCAGTTTGTCCAGTCTGTGGGTGACACGGGGATGGTCATAGCAGGAGCCTCCCCAGCTCTGCTGCTTCAGGGGTCTCACAGGGTGGGGAGGAAGGGCTGAAACCTGTTATACTCATTGCTCTGATTCACATCTCCTCTCCTTTCCAGGGACCTGATGGCACAGCCCGAGCCCCCTCCAGAGCTGCAGCTGGAAGAAGCTGGAGCATCCTCAGTCCCACAGGGAGCTGCTCCACAGCCGGACCACCCTCACACCCCGTTAGACCCATCGGAGGGTGTGGGGGTGACACCCCTGCTCAGGGACAGCCCAGACTCCTGCCAGGAGCTGCAGGCTGTGAGCAGGGATGCTTCCTTGGAGCTAAACATGCCAGGGACCCAGCTGGATGAGGATGCAGCCGGGGCTGGGATCCCACTGGAGGTGGAGGTGGCAGGAATCCCGCTGGACGTGGAGGGAGATGGAGTAAGGGTCCCACCAGATGTGGATGGGGCAGCAATCCCGCTGGATGTGGATGCAGGTGGGACAGGAATCCCACTGGACATGGATGCAGATGGAGTAGAGATTCCACTGGATGTGGAAGCAAGCGGGACAGGGATCCCAGTGGATGTAGATGTGGATGTAGCAGGGATCCTGCTGGACATGGATGGAGGTGGGGTAGGGACCCCCCTGGATGAGGATGCAGAGGGAGCAGGGATCCCACTGGACATGGAGACAGACAGGGCAGGGATCCCAGACAACGCAGACACAGACGGGGCAGGAATCCCTCTGGACATGGATGCAGAGGGAGCAGGCAGCCCTCTGGATGCAGATGCCACAGAGCACCAGTGCCTGACCTTGGAAGAGCTGGGAAACTACTTCCAAGAGTGCATTGAAATCGTGGAGCAGCTGGAGAAAGAGAGAGACAGCCTGATCGCGGAGCTGGCCCAGCTCCGGGAGCCGGCGCTGCAGGAGATCCGCCATGCCCACGAGGAGATCCAGGCAGCCTGCAGGCTGCTGGCCAAGGTGGAGCTGGAGAGGGACAACCTGAGGGATGAGATCCGTCAGATCAAGCAGAAGCTGTTCAAGGTGACGAAGGAATGCGTGGCGTGCCAGTACCAGCTGGAGAGCCGGCGGCACGACCTCTCCCAGCACGCCGCCTACCAGGGCGAGCTGGAGACCCAGGCCGGGCAGCTCTCGGGGGAGCTGTCCCAGCTGAAGGAGACCTGCGAGAAGGAGAAGGAGGTTTTGAGGCAACGGCTGGAGGCTCCGCCGTGCCGGCAGGACAACCTGTACCTGCAGGAGAGCCGCCGGCTGTCCATGGAGTTCGAGAGCTTCGTGGCGCAGAGCCGGCGGGGGCTGGAGGAGCACTACGAGCCGCAGCTGCTGCGGCTGCTGGAGCGGCGCGAGGCCGGGGCCAAGGCGCTCCAGGAGATGCAGGGGGAGATCCAGGGGATGAAGGAAGCCCTGAGGCCCTTGCAGGGCGAGGTCAGCCGGCTGCGGCTGCAGAACCGGAGCCTGGAGGAGCAGATCGTCCTCGTCAAGCAGAAGCGAGATGAGGAGGTCGGGCAGTACAGGGTATGTGCCCTGCTGGAGACCCCACAACCCTCCTCTCACAGTGTGGGAGTTGTTGTTTGCATCCAGGGAAATGTGGATGCTGCAGGTCTTGCTCGTAGGGTGGATGAGGAGAGTGAGGAGGTGGGGAATCTTCTGCTGGCTGGAGTCAAAATTATCCCGTGCCCTGGCGTGAGCCAGGTGAAGCAGCAAGCTCTGGGCATAAGGAAAATGCAAGGATGCTGTAGGAAAGTTCTGGGGCTTCACCCAGCTTGGAAAATAGGTTTCTCCTGTATTCTTGGGTTTGGTCTGTCCCTTGGAAACGGCCCCAGCGAGTAGGGATGAGCTGGAGGGGATGGGGGCTTCCTTCCCAAAGCTGAGCGAGGCTGCTGAGTGCAGGCACCACACATTTCCTGCACAAGGCTGAGCCAAGGCACTTGGAAAAGCCAGTTTTAAATAAATGTGGCTTTGCTCTAAAACCCCTATCCTGCTGGGGTGGGTTCTGCCCTTCCCACTGCCAGGAAGGGTCTGGCCTCCTGTGCTCACAGCCTGGGGGCCAGGCTGCCTCCCAAGAGGGTTATTTCTGGCTGGGCCAGGCCTTTCCCCCTCCCAGCACCTTGGCCTGAGGGACAAGGCAATTCAATATCTGCAAGAGCACATTTGGCAAAGAGGCTCCACAATTAATCTCCTCCCTTTCAACACTCTCTGCTCTCGGCTCTCAGTGGATGTGTCTTTTAAGCCTGGCTCTGAGCAGTTTCTGGAAGCTGGAGCTCCCCTTCCATGGCAGCTCCTCCCTCGTGGAATGGGGACCAGGCCACCAGTGCCCATGACAGGGCTCGTCTTGGATTTCAGGGACCACTGTCCTTTGGAGAACAGGACTTTGGAGCATCCCTGATGTGCCTCCACATTTTCCTTTTCCCAAATTCCTCATTTATCTTCTTCTGACTCATGGGTTTATACAGTTCTGGCAGCATCTCAAAACACACACAAAGTAGTTTAGGGGACAAAACCAAGCAGCTGGGAGAAGCCTAAGGACAAAAACACATCCCAGCCCGGCCCAAACTCCCACCTTTGTAACAAAACAAAGCCTTTTTTGCAGAGGTTTTCAGAGGGTGATTGGGCAGTGGCAGCCTGGCTGTGCTTGTCCAGACTAGCAGCATCCACAGGCAGATCCCTGAGGACAAGCACAGGCATCAGAGGAGTGCAGGAGGCACCTTCCTCCTCCAGCTAATCCAGTCCTGTCTTGTCACCCCCAGGAACAGGTGGAGGAGCTGGAAGACAGGCTGAAGGAGCTGAAGAACGGGGTCCAGCTCCAGCAGCGCAAGAACCAGGAGCTGGAGGAGCTGAGGACCAGCCTCCACAGGGAGCTCTCCATCTACAAGTGTGTTTGTGTCCCATCCCCGTGGCACAGAGGGGCTGGGAAGAGGGGGAGGACGGTGGGGAGGAGGCTGGGATGCTGCCTGGGGGTAACACAGCTATGGGGCACCACGGGCTTTTGCTCCTGGTTCCTGGGGATGCAGCTGGAGTGTGACCAAGGGGTGTGGTGGGGCAGCACAGCAGGAATTCCAGCCCCTTTGCCCAGCAGCAAATAGGGATTTGCTGGGAATCCCTGCACAAAGAGGAGTGGAGCTGCTTCCCAAGAAGCAGGTGTGGCAACTGCAGTGGCAGTTTCCTTAGGAATATGTGGAAAGGTGAGGCTTTGCTGTGTGGGGTTCTCCTAAATCACAGACCAACATTTAATCCAGTGGAGTCTCTTAACTCCTGGAATGTACAAATTGCCATCCCTGGAAGTGATAGCACATGAGGCTTCTCTGGTGTCAGGACACCTTTAATGTGAAACCTCATTTGCTCCAGGGACCTTGGGGTTAAGTGCAGCTCAGAGCTGCCTTTCCCGTAGCTCACAACAAAAATGACATTCCCTCCTGTCCAATCCTGATTGCCAAAGGCTCTGGAAGGGCTGGTCTGGGCCCAAACACACTCCTAAGACCATGCACTGAGCCTCTTGAAGTGTTTCCCAATTCCTTTTCTTCCATACTGTGAAAAGAATGTTTTCCAGAAATAGCACATCCCCCTTCCCTTTTTATCTCCAGCCAGAGTACTTATATAAATATTCCATAGCATAAATTTCCTTTCTGCCCTTACAGGAGCTGCTTAGAAATCTATGGACACCTTTGCAAACCAGAGGAAAAAGCAGATCAGGACTGTTAGGACTGTGGAATTTTCCTTTTTGTAGCAAAACCAAGGGACAGAGGATCTACAAGGGATATCTCCTCATGCTGCTTATCCTGCCTGAAGCACAGCTGCTGCCTGGAGTTGGGAATACCAGAGAATCCTTTCCCTGGGTGTTATTTCTCCAGGTGCTGCTGCTGCTGCTGTAGTAAAACTGCTTTTCCACAGAAGAGCAGAGCAAATAATCCTTGCACTGAAATATGGACATGGATGAGGAGTAACAGATGTTTGTTTTGCTGTGTTTGGGAAAACTTGTCTTGTCCCATAGATGGATTGTGTAAACCTGCACAGAAAGCTCTGGGGGGTTTAACTTTTAAAGTTTACATGCAAGAGAAGCTTTATCCTTTGAACAGGATTTTCTTTTGTATTTCAAGGGTCTCTACTGTATTGGGATGTGTTCCACAGAAACAAGGTGGTGGGGGAAGAGGTTTTCACTTTATATTGAGTCTCACACTGAAAATAAAGGTCAGATTTAAGGAGCCTTTTAATTCTCAAAGCTGTGTCCCCAAATCCCAAGTCTGTGTGTCAAACCAGGGTGTTTGTACCAAACTGTTCATGCTGCAGATTAACAAAAATAGTTGTGTGGCAAGGGCTGAAGGCAGAGCCAAAATGCAGACAGGCTTAAGGGGGAAGGAACAGCTCAGTGCTTTTGTGGCTGCTTGGGGATTTTAAGTGCTCATTGACCCATTCCACAACAAAAACAGCAAAAACAAGAGGGGAAGAAGCACTCATGTGTTCAAAAATAAAATCTATCTGTCCCAGCACCCAGTCTCATGGGACACACACAGGTGGACATCCACCACACCCTTCCTTTCCCTGCTCCCTTGAACAGGTCAACTCTCCCCTAACAAAGCAGTTAGTGCAGAAAGAAAAATGCAACAAAACCCCTCAAAAACTCCACAGTGTTTATGTAGAAAAACTTTATTCCAACCGAAGAACTTACACCAAAGTCATGAGGAGATGGAGAGTAACAGGCTGCTGGTGGCACGGGAAACCCGAGTGGAAGACGTGCAGGAACCAGTGGTGAAGGACTAACTCCTAAAAAAAGTAGTTCATCCACGTTGAATTTGCCTCACACCAGCTGCCAACACTGCTCAGGGCACTGGGCAGGATCATCCCTTGGTACAAACAATACACCTTAACAACTTGGGGGGTCCCAAGTTTTAAAAACCATTTCACAGAAAGGAAAGAAACATTATGTGAAAAACACAGCTCAAGAAACACACAATAGAGAGAAAAAAACATGGGAGGTGAGCAGGAATAGCTAATGGATCCAAACTGCTGTCACCCAGCAGGTGGGAGAGAGGGGAGAGGAAGGAAGCAAGGAATGAAAAACCCAGAATTACCAGGACAGACAAAAAATAGAAACATTTCAGTTGAAGTCAGAACTTGCAAGTCCTGGTTTTTATCTGCAACGGCAGAAAAAATCCACAAGGTTCAGATAACCAAAGGAATTCCAAGGCTTCTGAGTTGTACTGAGGAGGACAAGACCTTCCACACCATTTCTGAGCTGCCAGAGGATTAACACTTGTATCATCTCTATTGGCTCAAGCCCACTGGGCAGCTCTGCCAGTTTAACTTTTGTTTAAATTAGGCAAAAGCCTGTGGCTGGAGCAAGGATTTAAAAAAAAAAAACCCAAAAGGCAGCCTGCTCTGTAATGAAAGGCAGCTAAAATGGGACAACCAGCCTGACACAAGAGGTTGCTGCAGGAATTCTGACCAAGGAGCTACAGCACAGACCTGGCTGAGGGGGCTCAGCCCTTTTTTTCTTTTCAGGGTGGGTGAAAAAGCCTGTGGTGGGATCTACAGGAGGACGGCTGAACACAAAGTCTACGTGTGTCTCAAAACCAGTGTTAAGTCAAGATCAGGGTTGAGAGGGAAGAGAAGGAAAGAGACTATAAACAGGAGGAGGTTGCCATCTAGGATCCTTGACCTTCTGGATCCACACTTCCTTCAGGATCTTCATCGTTATAGATGTTCTCAGCCTGAAAGAGAGACGGAGGGACTGAGGAAGCATCTCCCACCCCTTTGGACAGGATTCCACCTGCCAGAACACTTCAGAAAGCCCTGGCAGCTTTTCATCTGCCACTGTGCATCACCCACTCCTCATCCCAAGGTCATGTAACATTAAAGCAGCAACAAAAATGACTTTTTCCATAGGAGCCATGTCCCCAAAGTATCTCCTCAGTATCCTGTAAGTTACTGTAGCTTAGGAATCTGCCTTGTTGAAGCAGAGACCACTCACTTCAACCAGCACTGGTTTGTGTGTATTTAGTAGAACCTCTACTCAGCAGCACCTTCCAAAAGAACTGCATGGAAATCTGCCAAGAACAAAGTTTGTATATCAACAAAAAAATAGGAGTAGGGTCTTGTCAAAGGTCAAGATTGTTTTCCAAAACCTTCAACAGCTGGGAGTGCAGGGCCAGTTCCCCTTCTCCATCCTCGGGAGGACATTTGTATCATTCACAAGGATTTTATTCTTCAGGGCAGTAACTAACAGACCTCCATTTCATTGCTGGTTCTCACACACTGTTTTCATTCAAACATAGAAGGGAAAACTTTCCTTCTGCACCAGAACTTCCCTTTTTTTTAAAAAAAAAAAAAATACAAACCAGCTTCTGAGTGTTTAGAAACCATTGTTCTGACCAAAGCTAAAGGAGGTTTCACTGTCCCTGTGCTGTAAATTAAGGCAGGAATGCTGGAATCCAGCATTTCAACACCATCTGTCACCTGCTCTTTCCTGCACATTCCCAAATAACTCACCATTTGCCAGACTTGCATGATATTATCTTCTGATACAGAACAAATGACCCAGGGCTCATTGGGATTCCAGGAGAAATCAGATATCTTTGCAGTATGACCACCATGAATAAACTAGGATTGGGGAAACAAAGAGAGGAATGGTTTGAAATCTCCACTGCAGAGGTGAGTAACAGGACAAAATAATTAATGAGGTTGAAGAGACTCACCAACAGCTCTGGGGGACCATCCTCAGCATCTTCAGGGGATTGCTCTTCTCCAATTTTACTGCAGAAGGGAGAAAAACAATGAAAAGGTGGGGGGGTTGGTTAGTTTTCTGAAGTGTTACACCATGAAATCAGCAATATTTTGTGGGGGCAATGTGAGAGGTTTGGGATTTACCTCAAGTCCCAGACGTTTAGCCTGCGGTCTGTGCCACTGGAGGCCAGAATAGTTTCATTATGGGGAGACCACTGAACCTACAGTGAATTTAGAAAGGAGCTTTAAGAAGCTGTAACATGGCATTCACAACAAACACCACTTCATTTTGTATCCTGAAAGCTCTGTGAGAATCCAAATCCATAACAACACAAAACAGGAATGTAGAATTCTAGTGGTGTTTAACACAGGAGGCAGTTTGTGAACATTCACACACCAAAAAAAGGCCTTTCAGCACCAAAAAGGTGCCACCTGGAGCTTTTCCTCTAACAGAACCCACATGTTTCCATGTGCAAACAGCTCCCAAGGGTGTATTGGCTGCTCCTTATCTTAATGAGGATTGCACAAATATAACCCACGGATTCCTCCAGCAGTAGGTACAGCCCTCACATGAAAAGAAATCACTGTAATTAAGCTTAACTGCCCAAAAGCTCACATTTACTGCTTCTGCTGGAGATAAAGCTCTCCAAAACACACCCCTTAATAGGATCATAGGATTAGGGAGGAACATGGAATTCTGCACACTGATGTGACACGCCAAGATTCCGTGTGTGATTTTATTTGGACATAACTACAGGCTGAACTAATAATCCTTCCTCCAAAAAAAGAACTAATAACCCTTCCACCAAAAAAAGAACTAATAATCCTTCCATCAAAAAAAAAAACCTCTACATATTTTTCCTCTGATCAAGGCACGAGCTGGAGATGGAAATTTTGTATCTGCCCATGATGTGAACATTATATATTTACACCACTAAAATTAGCAGGTGTTTGTTGTCAGAGGATGTTCCAGTGATCCCAGTAACAGGAACCAGTTAAACCTCCCTCCAGGACCACGCTGAGGAGATGGAAGCACTGCAGCCATTTCACTGGGCCTCCTGCTTCATTCTGCTGCCATGAATAATTTAATGGGCTCTGCACTGATACCATTTCATCTTTCTGCTGTGGTTAAAGCTCCAGAGCATTTCCCTGCCTTCCAGTCTGGCTTTCTGGACACTCTTATCTGTACTGGAGCTCCACAGCTCAACAGTATCTCAGAAAATAAGCAGGTGACAGAATAGAAAATGAGTTTTTAAGTGCGAGAACATTTAATAAAAAGAGTGGAAAAGACTCTTTTTCTTTTCCAGACAGCTAAGTAGAAATAAGATCATGAGCATAAAAGATAAAGACATTCTGTTATACCTGAAATATTTCATCTTTATGTGATTCAAAGGAATGTAGCTTCAGCTTTAGGTTCCTCAAGTCCCACAGAGCAACAGTCTAGGAAAAAAAAACACCAAAAACCACATTTTTTTTTAAGTACTCAACCTATACACCCACATGTACAACTAAGAAATGGGACAAGGGTGTTCCAAGGTGGGGGCAGAGGTACCTTATCAGCTGATCCTGTGGCCAGGATAAACTCACTGTAGGGGTTGAAGGAGAGGCAGTTGACTTCAGCTGTGTGAGCATCCACAGAATGACTGGGTTTGGAGGTGTTGTTTGACCGAGTGTCCCAACTGTGAGGGGAGAACATGGAGTGGGAGCAAAGCTTTAGATCCCATTTCCCTGAGGGACTAAGGAGCAGATGGGAAAGCCAGCTTGTGAAGAGCTTTCCCCCACTTACATCATGAGTTTCTGATCATCAGCAACAGAGCCAAAAAGAGATTCATGGAGCAGGTGCCAAGATACATCTTCCACCACTGCTGTGTGGCCTGTGAAGATGGTCTTTGCATCCACCACTTTGCCTTCCTTTGGAACAGCACTGATATCCCACAAGCAAATGGTCTTTAAAACAACAAAAAAAATAAAAATTACACTTTTAGACAAGACAATCCCTTTACCTCCTCTCCCTCCAAACCATTCTGACCTTCCCCAAGTGCTGCACCTCAGCCACAGCCCAGGTACTCACATGATCATCAGAAGCACTGAGCAAATGCCCACTGAGGTTGGGGTTCCAGGACAGCCCATAACCCTCCTTCTGGTGCCCACGCAGACGCAGGTCAGGGTTGCACTCTCCAGAAGGGTCTGTAACGAGGCAAGGCAACAACTCCAGTGCCTGGAATCATTTCCAGCACTTCCTGGAATACTTGGCAGTCAGTTTTACTGTGCTTTGCTTTGATACTTTCAAGTAGCCCAGGACCCCGTGCTTTGGCCTGAGTTTCCTGGTCCAGGGGGGATGGAGGAAGAGCAGCTCCTCTGTTACTGCTCAAAAAGCTGTTCCTGAACACTTGGAAATACATGGGGTGATGTTTTTATTTCTCTCACCACCTCCAGCTGCACTTTTGAAGTGAGAAAGGCACTTCTGATCCTCCCCACAAGTGGCAAAACCAGTTACTCTATACGGTCTTGGTGAGTTCAGAGGTAGATGACTCTTTACCCACCCACCCAATAAATCACAGCTCCCCATAAAAACACCTCCTACCATCCCAAATACCAACACACAGTAAAGGGGACAAAGCAAGCAGTGAAAGTCCAAGGAAAAGATTTACTTCTCCATAGATATAAACAGCCACTTGGCCCTAAAATCCCAAATGAGGGGCAACACACACAACTCCTTCATCTCCTTTTCACCACATCCACCTTTCCTTAGGGAAGGGCTGGCTGATACCTGAAACACAGAGAGAACAAAGCAGCACACACCTGGTTTGGAAGGGTGTTTGGTGTAATCAAAGACCAGGACATCACTGGATGGGGTCTTGGTGGCAATGATGCAGGGGTTCTGGGGCATGTAACGGGCTCTGTTCACTTCTCCCTCGTGGTTTATCTTGATTTCAATCTCAATTTTTCCACTAACTGATCCAAAGCCTCCAAACTCTAGAAATCAGAATTCAGGAGGTGTGAATATTGAGCCAGTTTGAGATCATGGCACAAAGATTCAGAGTCACAAACACTGCAGAATAAACAGAATTCTGGTAAAAACAAATTGGGACTGAAATGTTAATTGTTAAAGCTCCCCTGCCTTTATAAATAAAGACACAGTAATTTAGTATTTCACCAAATTGCACAGCACCATTCTGGCAAAAAGAAGGGGGTTTGGATTGTTTTTAGAATGGAGTATATGTTTTTGAGAAATACTAAAATAGAATGGAAACCAAGTATTTATTGGACAACATCATGTTCCTGAATGATTCTTAAGAAGCTCAAAGATCAAAATACTCATTGCACAATCCAGGCTTCCCGTAAAAAGAAGGGCAAACATTGGATCAAGGACTTTCACCAGGTGGAAAGATGATTCAATGGAGTAAACATGAGAAATGTCCAACTGGAGGCAGTGCTGAGAGCCACAAAGGGTACAGAAAACACCAAATTCAAGTCTGATGCACTGAGTATATAACACAACAAAATCTTTTACCAAGATTTTACTAAAGCTTGCCAGCCCAGGACAGCTGAGCTACCAGGCAGCAGAAGTCACTCAAGTGAAGTTACACTGCTCTGAAAGAAAGTGTTCTTTTACCTGAATGACTTCCTCACTGGAAGAGTTTATGTAATGCAAAAGTGATGGTAAAAATACCACTAAGCAGCACTGCATGGAATTCAATGTCAATTCCTAATGAGAAACAGGGAGGGGTGAGGCTTTACCACACATTTTTGCATTAAGCTTCCACCTTCTCTGTTTCCTCATGAGGTTATTGAGACATCACACACATTATTTATCCACTAAGGGGCACATTTATCTCCCCATCCAGGAGGTACCACTTAAGAAATAATCAGTCTGGAAGTAAAATCTGAACTTTGCTGCCTGAACCTTGAGGAAAGACAAATTTTCCATGGAGAAGGGAAGGGAAAAAATGGTTAAAATGCATCTCTTTGGGCTCTCACCTCCTTTCTCACTGTCATAGTGTGAGGCATCAAACTGTGCATCATCATTGGGCAGCTGCACACTGGCAATGACCAGGTGGTTCTGCTCATCTGAGGTGTGGGTGCCCAGCACCAGCCTGTGGATACTGAAATCTTTGCCTTCAGGCCTGCAAGAGAAGAGAAACAAAGCAGGGATCACAATGTTTCTTCAAGGAGAGGTTTTAATGCCAATGAGGATCTTGGGAGTTGTTGCTGTTTCTTGTTTCAGGGTCAAAGTCACTTCCCTCCAGAAGGGAACACTTATCACAAGTCAGGATGTCCTAGAAGAGGGAAAAGGAGTTTTTACAAGAGAAAGGACAAGGGAATGGCTTCCCCCTGCCAGAGCTGGGTGGGAGGTTGGGAAGAAATCCTCCCCTGTGAGGGTGGTGATGCCCTGGCACAGGCTGCCCAGAGAAGGCAGCAGGAAATCACATCCTCCCTCATTCTACCAAAAAAGTGAGCATGGATTTACTCTTTAAAAAGAAAGCAAAAAGGTTCAAGTTACCTTGTGACATCAGGCAGCCACTGAGCTGTCAAGCTGGGCCACTCCAGGGCGTGGGTCATCACCAGATCATACAGGAAGGGGGTGTTCTTTTTCCATATTTTATATTCCTCGTTGATCACACGTTCTTCCACTGCATCATCAAAGGCTGCTGAAGTGGGGTTTCCAAAAAATTAATTAATTAGCCCTTTTTGAGATGTATTTACAGCAGGCAATGGATTAGAGACAACTGCCTCAGCCCCTGCCTTCCTGTTGGATGCTCTATTGGAGTCAGTTGCTAGATGATTAAAAATCCCCTGTTGCACAAGCTAATTCTTTTTTTCTGGATATATGGCTTGGAATTAATGTTAATTATATCAAACTTTCATCCCTGGAAGTGTCCCCAGGATGGGGCATGCTGTGATAGTGGAAGGTGCCCCTGCTCAGGGTCAGAAGATGAGCTTTAAAACCCCTTCCAACACAAACCACTCTGTGATGACTCATTAACTATGGCACAGCTAGAGGCAGCACAATAAAATCCCAAAATTTAGGGCAGAGGGGACCACGGAGGCAAAACCCAGACGTTTAAATGCAGGAGGAGGACCCATCAAGTGCTGCTAAACCAGACCAGTCTGTGCACAGCCTTGAACCACAGGTTCCCAAAATCCAGCTCTCCCGGGCTCCTGCTGCTGCCTCGTCGCTCTCACGTGTTTGCTCACCCCATCTGCCACCCGCAGCAGGGAAAGGAGGGGGGGCAGAACCGGGGGGTTCTCCAGGGAACCAGGGGGTTCTCCCGTGGGGCGACCCCATGGGAAGGGGGGAGGAAACCCTAATGGAACGGGGGGGCGATCCCAATCCACGGCACCGGGCCCACCCCCACGGCAGCAGGGGCGGCCCCGCCGAGCCGGAGCGCCCCGAGCGGGCGGTGACACCTCTTTGTCCGCACCGCCCGCGGCCCTGCCCGGGCCCGGGCCCGGCCCTCCCCAAGCCCCGTGCCGGGCGGAGGGTCCCGGCGGTCCGGGCCCTGGTC
>VXBA01000152.1:19512-31283 GCA_013399895.1 Serilophus lunatus
CCATTTTACCGGGGGGGGGGCCCATGTTCCGAGCGCCCCCTGGCGGCGCCGCCCCCGCTCCCCTCACGCCGCCAAGGAAAAGGCGGACGGGGGAGAAGGGGGTGGGGGGAGGAATAGGGGGACACCGCGCGCCTCGCGGCGGAGCCCTTTACCTTCCTTGTCCGCCATGGCGGGGCGTGAGGGCGGTGTGTTGCTGCGCTCAGGGGGCTCCTCGGACCCCTCCGGCCGCGGCTCCGTCCCTTTTGTTTCTCGGCCCCCGCTCCTCTCCCCTCTGCGCGCGCCGGGCTCCCGCCCCGCGCTCCCCGACACGCGCGGCCCTTCGCGCGCCAACGCCGCCCAATCGGCGCCCGCCGCCGGGCGCGTCCCGGCCAATCGCGGCAGAGGGGAGGGGTCACGTGGGAGGGCTCCCCCTCAGGGGTAGCCGCCATTTTCCGGAGCGCTCCCCCCTCCCCCCCCCTCCCTCACAGACTCTTAAAGGGGCCGCGCCGCGTCCTGAGGGGCGGTCGGGGCTGGGGTTTGTTCCCGATCCCAGTTCCCCATCCCGGGTCCCCGAGTGGGAAGAATCGTGGCTGCGGTTCCCGGTGGCCGCAGGGCGGGGTTGGGTCGGAGCAGTGCGTGTGTGGGCCGAGGTGCGGCCCGCCCTCCCGATGCCTTCGGGTACCTTCGGCTTGGTGTTAATTATTGTCTATAATCACTAATATCTTCCCTTTTTCCTCCAATTCAGTGCCGCGGTGAGCTTTACAGACGTAATATTTGGTGGTTCTGGTCGGCTGCTGAGGGTAACACGGGACCTCACCATCCACAGCCAAGGCTTAACAGGTTCAAAATCAAATATTAAATATGAAATCGTTGGGTGGGTTTATTCCCCAAGAGGAGCCCTGGCTTCTCAGCTTCACGTTTCTTTTTGTAACGTATCTGAAAATCGAAATTGGAAGTGCTGTGTCTTGGAATAAGAACTATTCCTGTTCAAAGGTGACCTGGATGTTATGGGGTGTCTGTAAATCTATTATTTCTGTGGTTTGGGGGAGTGTTGGGCTCAGCTGTGGGTAAATCTTTTAATGCACAAAAGGTAAAGAGAATTATATCTGGAAATTTTGGGGAGGAAGGTTAATAAGTCACTTGTAGACTGAAAGTTTAATTCACTTTACAGCTGTATTTTATCACCTGTGGGTGCTCGGTGTGTACACAACAAGGAGGAGGAAACTCTGCCCAGAAAAGGCCAAAGTCCACAATTCCCACGAGGAATGTCATCCTTGGGCTTTGCTGGCTGAGCTCCCCCCCATCTCCCAGCGTCCCAACTGGAAATCCCACGGCTCCAGGACCTGGCTGAGCTGACAGGAATTCTCCCTGTTCTCCACTGCAGGTTGAATCACTCCTGGTTTCCCTTCCCCAGGAAGTGAGGGAGAGTCGTGGATGTTCCCCAGCACCAGGAGGTGAGGGAGAGCTGGATCCCACGGCCATGGCAGCAGAGGAGAGGGATTACAACCTGACACAGGAGCAGAGGGCTGTCAAGGCCAAATACCCCCCACTCTGTAAAAAATATGAATGTGAGTATTTTTATAAAAATAGCTCTTATATATTTTATGTATTTTTATGTATTATTGCATACTTTATGTGTTTTATGTGTAGTATTTCACATTTATGTAGTTTTAAATATTATCTACATATATATTTTTATGTATTATTATTTTTGAAGTAATAATTTCCTGATCCAGTGTGTGTGTGATTTCACATTTATGTAATTTAAAATAATCTTTATATTATTATTTTTGAAGTAATAATTCCCTAGTCCTCTGTGTGATTTCACATTTATGTAATTTAAAATATTGTCTATATGTACTTTAAAAGTAGTAATATATATAAATAATAATTTCCTGGTCCAGTGTGTGTATGATTTCACATTTATTTAATTTAAAATATTATCTATTATTATTATTAAAGTAATAATTCCCTGATCCAGTGTGTGTGTGACACTGCAGTTGTGAGTGTAAGGAAAATTAGCAGGATATACAAAGAAATATCTCCCATTTTCTTTATCACAGATAAATGTTTGTCTTGTGATAAAAATAAATTAGTTAAGTCTCACCCTGAAAACTTTCCCTGGGTGTCAATGCCTCCTAAAAGTGACTTATAGGGGATTTTTCTGTAGAAAAACAAAAGCAACCTCTGGTTTTTTTCCTGGGACAAGGATTAGATTTAAATCTTCAGAAGCACATTTGACATCAGAGCAGAAAGAGTGATACATTACAATAGTCAGGCAGTTTCCATAACTGGGAGAGGGTTTTATCCTACTTTTACATCCAGTGGGATTTGTTTGCTGTTGTTGAGAACCCACTAATGGTGTGTGAGCTCTAAAAATCAGGACAATCTTGTAGTTGAAATCAGTTCTGTTTCTGCCAACCTGGTGTAATTTTGCATTGAATAAATATAAGTGATGTTCATGTAAAACTTGGTACAAGCTGGGGATGTTAATCATGATTTTTTAGTAAAGTTTACCTTCTTTTTTTATATATGTGCATATTGTTACACCCTGTTTTAAGTTCTTTTTGCATAATGGGTGTTTTTGGGTGTGGACAGGTATATTTCCTCACTGAGCTGGAAATATTTGCAAATCTCATCCTCTGCATGAATAATTTCCAGCCCTGCAGACTTCAGCATCAAGTCTTTACTCCTGGTTAAAGTTTCTTTTTATTGCAGTTCACTTGTAGAAGCCAAACCCCATACAGAGGGGACAGACATCATCACATTAAACAGGGTTGGGTTAGAAATAATGGCAGAAATAATCCAAAATTCCCCCTGTGCCAAGTTTTTCTAACATTCTGTGAAATAGATTTATCACATCTGAAGATGAGTGCAGAAATTTTATGTTAGAAAACCAGATATTGATGTTATATATGTATTTTTAAGCCTCTTTTAAAAGTAATTTTGGTGATAATAATTTTGGCTTTTCTTTTTCCCTCCCCTCAGATTTGGATCACACAGCAGATGTGCAGTAAGTGTGGGCAGCTTAATAAGATGAATTTCTTATTTCTTACACTGCTTGAAGTCTGGAGCAACTGATGAGGGCTGTTTGCAGATGTAACAGCTTGTGGAACTATGAAATGTCACTCCCTGGGTGTTTTGGTGGTAAATTTTGTTTCTGCTTTTGGAAGAGCATAGAATCATGTTTGGTTTCTTTTCTAATATTCCTGTGATGCTTCTGACTAAGCCTCTTTGTTGGAAATGTCTTTTGAAATCTCCTTTTAAACCCAAATCTCCCTTTTAAACCAAATTTCTTCTGTGTGGTTTGCTTTGATAGACATCAATGAGACACATTGGTGGCTGGTAAAACACTTCCATATTTCCCTAAGAAAACTCTTCCCTTTCTAGAAAAAAGGGGTTTTTTGTGTTCAGTCACCTCCCCTGCCTTAATTCCCACGTTGTGATTGTTGGGATTTCTCACCTACATGTTAATTTGGGGGTCTGTTTGTTGCTGCCACAGTCCAGTGAATGATTCCATGTCTTTTTAGGCTGCATGCCTGGGGAGACACGTTGGAAGAGGCATTTGAGCAGTGTGTGATGGCCATGTTTGGCTACATGACAGACACAGAGACCGTGGAGCCTGTGGACACAGTGGAGGTGGAGGCACAAGGTGAGGCTGGGGTGACTTTCCACGTGGGCAGTTATGAAACCTGAGGGAGAGGAGACCAAATCTTTGGATCTTTACACGTGGTGTTACTGCAGTTAATTAAAATCTAATTAAACTGAGTGTTCTAGTGAGCTGAACATCTGATGTGGGACAATACCTGACATCTCTGCTTCAACCACACAGGACATGACATGTTGTCTCTTCTCTTTCACTTCCTGGATGAGTGGCTCTACAAATTCAGTGCTAACGAGTTCTTTGTACCCAGGGTGAGTGTTCTGCTTTGATCTTTTCCCATTTGAACAACAAGGCCATTCTCTGATAACACCAGCTCTGAAATAAAGTGGTGTTTTAGGAAAAAAATGGAACCCAACAGGTACAAAGGTTGGACAGGATGGAAGGTGTCCCTGCCCATGGCGGGGAGTGGAATGAGATGAGCTTTAAGGTCTCTTCCAACCCAAATCCTTCCTTGATTCTGTGATTCTTGATTTATGCACAATGTGTGGAGAATTGAAACTACCAGGGCAGAAGGACTTGAGAAATCATTAAGCCTCATTACCACAAACACCAGTTTTCAGCTGCTGTTCCATCCAGCAGTGTATGTCTTTGGGTGAGAGAGACCTGCTTTTAGGTTCCATCTAAGCAGTGGAATATGACCCTTGTAAGTGGGATTTACTGGGAATTTCTACCTGAATATGGAGGATGTGACTGACAAATTTCTCTCACTTTGTGTGCAGGAAGTGAAAGTGCTTCACATCGACCGAATGCAATTCAAAATAAGATCAATTGGGTGAGCTGAAACCATCACTTAAAAACTGCATTCTGGGCTTTTTTTTTTGTTTTGTTTGTTTCCTTTGAGGCTTTGAATGAAAATCTCACTGTTCTGTGCTCACCAGTGAAACTAATTATAACATCTGGTAAATATTACCAAAATTCCAACCTTCCTTTCTGTAGCTTTTAAAGGTGGGGAGAAGAGTTCTCTTTGGGCAAACACCCACAGGTAATGCAGTGGTTCATGTGTCCCTCTTTTCCATTTAGGGTGGGGAGCTGTGGTGTCTTAAATCAGACCTCTGAGTTATCCAAGTATAAACTTGGATAAGTGTGGCTTGGTGGTATCACAGGCACTAAATTTAGGGGCTTTTTGTAAACGTGTTCCTGAAACTGTTGACCTGAGCATGAATCTTCCTCAGCACTAGCAAAACTCAAGAGTTGGCTTCCTGTTTGGGATGCTGATAACACAGGATACCAACCTGTATTCAGAATGTGTGTGTGAGTTTGGGTTCACACTATTGGCACAGCCTTTTGCTTAGTCAGTTTTTGCTTCTTTCATTCTTTTTTTACCCGCTAAAGAATTGCCAGAAGCAAATCCTGATCTCCCTGCCAGCTCCTTAGCTGTGTCAGTTTTAACACAGCAATTGTTGGTGGTCTGGTAAGAGGAGGAACTTGTGGTATCAAAAAGCAGTAAAAGAAGGGAAGATTTCCTTATTTTTAATAGTATGGCATCTTTCTTATTCACCAGAACAAATATAGGTGCAGCTTTTTGGGGAGAAAAACTATGCAACTGGATAACATTTGAGGAAAATGATAAGGACTGTGTGTTACAAACTGTGACAAGGGATGTAATTTAGGAAATCCATGGGTTTGTGTCTCTTTTCTAGGGCACAGAGGTCAAAGCCATAACTTACTCAGCAATGCAGATCTGTGAAGATGAAAAGCCAGAAGTCTTTGTCATCATTGATATTTGATGGCAGAAGATTATGTTCATGATTTCATTGACAGATTTCAGTGTTCTAACTCTGAGCTGACATCCCTCTTCCATTTTATATAAATCCAAAATAGCTGCAGTGGCTCAAATTTAATGTGGGGAAAAAAATTGTGACTGTTCAAAGGACACCTAAAAAATTACACCAATTAAAAAAACCCACCAAAACAGAACAACACCACACCTTTAAAAGTAAATAAAACCAAAAATCATGCCAGCAGGTGGTGCTGAGTTGCTGTCAACAAATTTCCATGTGGAATCCTAAAGCATGTACCGGAATCCTCATATCACCCGGGGTCCCTCTGAAAAGTTGCAGCTTTGCTTCTCTGGTGGAAAGGGATGTACCAGGTTCTCTACAGGTTCACTCCCAACTGTATCTTGTGAAAACTGATGGTTTTCTTTAAAGCACATAGTTTGGTTCAGCTTCCCTGTGTTCTTTTAGAAAGACAATCCTTTAATGTCAAAGAATTATGGACTTTGCTGAATCAAAATTAATCAAAACCAATGAAAAGTGTGTTTTGTTTTAAATCACAGGTTGGCAAAGGTGTGTTACCTGCCATTGCTATTTAAATGTGAGGAGCACAGGCCTGACATGTTCTTTTATTGTAAATACTCCAAGTGCCTCACCTCTGGAGGTAGGTCTTATCTTGTAAAGTCATCCTAAATAGTTCTGGTTTTATTCTCATGTTGTAAAAGATTTTAAAGACTCCTATTTTTTTTAAGCAAGCCTCAATGCTGAAATAAAACTTGAACTGAAGGAATTAGTGGATTTGTGGTGAATTGAGACACCATTGAACCACACTATTGCTTTGTTCTCTGACTTTTTGGTTAGTAAGAAGCAATATTCCAGTTTAATGGTTCAAAATAAGTATGATTTTTGACAGTGGGTTTTCTTGCTCCTCAGGCAACACAGCAAAGTGCTCTGCTTTTTGAAATGCTGAGGGAAGCTTGCTAGAAAAACACTTGGAATTAACTAAGTAAGTGTTACTCATCTATTTTTTTCAATATTTATTAAGTACTTCCTGTAAAACAGGCCTTAAATTTGCCTTGTTCCATTTGCACAGCTGTGGCAGTGGCCCCCATGGCTGGCTGCAGCCTCCCACTGACAATTAACTCCTTGAAAGTGGGTAATAAAAAAACATTCCTGGTCTCCAAACGTTTCTGGGGGTGCCAAAAGATACTGTTGAGGAATTGTGGATGAGGAAGTTTAGATGGTTTAAGGCTGGAGTTTGGAGGAGCATTAGGGAATTCTTACACAGCCTTGCCCCATTCTCACTTTTTCCTGGTTTAATGGCAACTATTTGAGACAGGGAGAGCCTGGATGTGAATCAATATGTTCTCAGATTCTCTACAGGGAATTTTTGCTTGCTTGGCAGTAACCTCAGGCTACAGATGCTGCTAACAGGAAAGGAAACACAGCATCAGATGAGACATGAGACCAAACAGTGGCTCTTTATCAGCAGTACCCCCTGGGAGTGCCATTCTCTGCTCTCAGGCAGAATGTTTGTACTGTACAATCTC
The DNA here is from genome assembly GCA_013399895.1 of Serilophus lunatus. Lineage (NCBI taxonomy): Eukaryota > Metazoa > Chordata > Aves > Passeriformes > Eurylaimidae > Serilophus > Serilophus lunatus. The sequence continues at coordinate 26,421 of VXBA01000152.1, forward strand.
TGAGATACATTTTTTCAATCATGTTAGTACTGAGCATTTTCAGTTTCTCTTCCAAGTGCAGCTTCTCTGATCCAAATGACTGGGGAAAAATACCCACGATTACTAAAAAAACTGCAGACACTCCAGAATTACAGATTGCTTAAGCTCTGAGGGGAAATTGGCCTTAAAACAAATGTTTTTATGCTGTCAAGTATCCTAAATTTATATGAGCAAGAAAGCCTTTCTAAAGTAGCTCCATCATCCAAGTCACAAGTGTCCCACTGAAATTACAGGGACGTGGCCTCCTTATTCCTACTGTAACACAGATGCTTTAAGCAAATCTTGCACCAGTCCTGAAAAAAAAAATGGAAAAAAACCTGACAACTGTACTTCCAGTGATTGCACTTTTATTTCCTTGGAACCACGTTGGTGTATTTTTCTATAAAATTCACAGTACAAAAAAAGGCAAAGTCATACTAAAAGTGCACTACAGATGCTCTGGTCACTACTCTACTGTAGCTGTGGGAGTTCTTTAATCATGCTTTTCTCAACTCTAAGAAGCAGTAAGTTCACTCAGAAAACAAAGCTCTGGTAAGTAGGTTCTTCAGCAGGAAGAATTCCACTTGTTTTTCCTTTGTTCCTTTCTTAGGAAGCTTATGGTGTGTATGTACAAGTTAATTACAATGTCAGCAAAAAAGTGTGTTTTTACATTTCTTAGCTGCTTACTTCAGTGAAGACTTTTTCAAAGTAAATTATCAATTTTTTTAAAAAAATCTGTATCATATAGACCTATTGTAGAACTGTAAATAAATTGGTTCACACTTTCATCATGAGCAGGAGCTCTGAGCAAGTCTGTGAAATATAAACCAATCCTTCTAAATAGTTTCCAGATAATAAGTGAGGAGATGGACTTTGATGATCCTTGTGGGTCCCTTCCAACTCAGGGTATTTTATCATTCTCACTACTTTCTGGATGATATTTAGAAGCAGTTACACTGTTCCATGTCTGCAAGTACAAAACATTTTTAGTCCAAATTTTGCTTCTCAAAATAGAATTTTAGCAATATTTAATTTTAATTGAAGTTGTAAACCAGCATTAGTTGGTAGGACATGAGTAATTTAATCTTGAACACAACAGTAACAAACACACAAATATCTACCTAAGATTTGGTTTCACCTTTTCCTCTGCCTCATCTGGAATATCATCATTACTGTGTCGGACAACCAAATTATACGGCTCCTCCTCCACTGTCTCTTCATCTGATTTCTGTTCCTCCTCCAAAGCCCAGTTGGGGCCTTTGTTCCCTGTGGAGGAGACAGGAGAATGTTCTGCATCGAAGTCCTCAGGGATGCTGTCAAAATTAGCTTCTGCCAGACACTTGTGGCACAGTCTGTAGCGTCGTGTCCCTTGCTGCACCACGCAGCCCGTGAGCTCCGTGACGTGGCGCTTGCATTTCCTGCAGATCAGTTTGCCAGCCTGGTGTATCTAAAGGGATCGAAGGGTGGAAAAGTCAGGGCTCACCCAAAAGCAGATTTTTTTTTTAGGAAAAAAAAAAAAAAGGGATTTTTACATATGATTTGCCAAGTTAAGTAATGAATAATTGAAGTTGATGCACAGCTAGGATGCGTTTCTGGACCCCGAGGGAAATGGAACATCCCGGCAATGCCAGGCCTTCATGTGAAGGACTTAGATTGAGGTTGAACACCCCTCGTACTGCCAGGTTTGGGCACCTCCAAGAGAAACCCCCTCCTTCAAGTCCCCAACTCAATCACACCTCACAGACCTTCACCCAAACTCTGCTTACACCCAAATACTCCCATCTAGAAACACCTTTACAGCAGCTCCCAGAGAACCTCATCGCTTTCCTCCCCGTGGGAGGGCGGTACCGTTTGGAAATGGTTCCGTAGGTGCTCCAGGCGGGTGAACCTCTTCCCACAGGCCTCGCAGGGGTACGGCCGCTCCCCCGTGTGGCACCGCAGGTGCCGCTTCAGGTCCGCGCGGCGCTTCACCGTGTGGGTGCAGAACGGGCACTTGAACCTCATCCTGGGCAGGTCACCTGGCAAGGACACGGGCAAAACCGTCAGCTGGAAGGAAGGAAAGCTCGTGGTTCCATTGGGAAAACCCCCAAATATTTTGTGGAAGTGGGATCTGCGTTGTCTGAGCGCTGCCGAGGCTGCGGGTTTGATCCCTGTGGGGGTGGTTCATTTTAGGAGCTGGACTAAGTGAGACTTGTGGGTCCCCTCCAACTCAGAATTCCATGAAGTTTGGGGGATTATGTGATGTAGGATAATGTATAAGATGGAATATTTAAATATATAAAATATTGGGGTTTGGGGATGCACATGCAAATATATATATATGCATTTAAAGATATACATGTATATATAATATATAAAAGTATATATAAATATATGTATATGCCACAATTATATAAAAATAGATACATATATAAATATATACATATAAAGATAAACATGTATATATTATACAAGTATATATAAATACCAATGTATAAATATATACCAATATATAAATATACATATATAAATACATACCAACATATATAAATACATGCCAATATATAAACAGATATATAAATATATACCTATATATAAAAATATATGCACATATATATCAATATATATAAATATACACAAAATTCATATATTCAATATATTTTAATATAAAGGATGTTATATTTAATATTAAAATAGTTTAGTGTAAAACATTTATCCCCCAAAGCCTGTATTTCCTACTGAATATGTTAAATGGCCATTTCAAAGTGTTTTCTTTCTTACTAAGGGTATTTTTAGACATGCAGATGATCATAAATATGTAGCTGGTTTATATCTGACTCTTCCATCAGCTAATGGTTCATAGTTTTGACATTTATAATCTGTGTGTCATACATAAGGACGCCTAAATTCTTCAGAATATGCTTTTATAATATACATGAGTGCTCATTCCCAAAGGAAGGCACATGAGAATAGACCTGCCAGCTTCATTCCACCCTCTCAGGCAGAGGCTGTCAGTCCATCAGGAGTTTATGTGGTGTGGCCAAACAGCCACGAAGTTCAGACTGGTTGGACCCCAAGGAAATGGAACATGCCAGCAATGCCAGGGCCTCTTATGTGAAGGACTTGGATTGAGGCTGAACACCCCCCTATTACTGCCAGGTTTGGGGATCTACAAAAGCAGCTCAGTCCTTTGGGGTCCCAAGTCAATTAAAGCTCTTGGTGCTTCATTAAACTCCACTTAGGCCCAAATAACCAGGCATGTTTTGTTTAAACTTTACAGAATAATTGGGTAACACTCTCCCAATTCCCATGTCCTGTTCTGGCTGCAAAGTTCTCTCATTCTTTTAGGCACTAAAATTGAGTAGATAAAATCATTTCTGTCTAGGTACCATTTTGGTTTCCATGCAGCCATACAAATTCTCTCCAAAACATCATCTAAATTCTTGTAAATAAAGCCAAGCTTTTCCAAACCATTCCTATATTTTACCTTCATTCCAACTACTCATTACACCTAAAATCGTTGGCATTGAGGTGTACAGTTCTTCTGCCTTTAACTCCATGAACTCAGGAGTTCTGGAAAGTTCTTGTTCTAGCTGAGTAACAGACCACTTCTTGGGGATCCCTTCCGATCCGTGATGATACCCATAACCCTCACCATCCACCTCGTTCTCAGCATCAAACTCAGCCTCCTCTCCAACCCGGGAGGCGTGGCTGGAATCCGAGGCGCCGGCTCGCTCCGCTCTGTCCGCTTTGCACTGTCCCAAATCCCGGCCCTGGGACAGGCCCAGGTGCTTCCTGCGCTTCCTGGCAGAGCCCTGCTTTCTGCCTCTTTTCACCAGCTGCGTCTCTGCCCGCTGCAGAATCACCTGTGAGGACAGGTAGCTGCTGTAACTGCTCCAGGAGTTTTCATTCGCGTTGGGCTTTTCATCCGGGATCGAGTAGGAACGCCGGGGGTTGCTCTTGGCTTTCCTTCTGGAGCGGTAAAGGGTGGGACGGGCAGGTTCAGTGCTGGTGCTTTTGGCCGAGAGGCTGAGGTAATGATCCTTTTCCTTTTCATTAATGTCCAGTGAGGACTTGATGAAGGTCTTACAGACATTGAGAATATCTGTCATCTGCAGATAGCTGGCAGCTGACATGACTTCGATCACATTCTGACCGGTTAAGGACAGTATCCCTGAATACACAAAGTCCAGGATAACCATGAATGTCTCTGGAGAGAAGACCTCAAACGTAGCTATTGTTGGCTGACCCGTCTCCTTCGAGCTCTGTGAAAGGAGCATTTTGAAGTAGCCACTGCTGGCAAACAGCACATTGCGATGGGCTTTGAAGACCTTTCCCTCCACCAGGATGTTGCAGTCACAGAACAAGTCCTGCTTCCGCTGTTCGTTCAGCTGCTCCAGGAGGTGAGACTGGTGGGAAGAAATCTCCATTCCAGGCAGGGAGTAAGAGGAAGATTTGCTGTAAGGGAAAAAACATCACCATGACAATCTAAGTCAATCTAAATCAATACTGTTGAATCCTAATTTGAAGAGATGAGCTTTAATTTAACAAACTTTATCACGTTCTCAATAAATCTCCCGCGACCCTGCGGCTGCTCCCCTGCATAACAACACGAGAGAAGAAACTTAACAACTCCGAAAGCAGCGCAAAGATGCCCCAGCGGGATTACTGCGTATCCCACAGGAGGAAGATTACATCGAGCAAGACGTTAATGGTTCTCAGACGGAGAAAGAGAACTTGGCCCTCCCGCCGTGGGCACAGCGGTTGGCGCAGCCTTTGCCCCGCGCACCGGGGCCGCCGTCACTCCCCGCCGGTGCCCGGGATGCCCGAGCGCCCCGGCCCCGCCCGGCCCCGCTCCCTCCTGCG